>JABUQX010002149.1:30000-36543 GCA_015478945.1 Trachelipus rathkii | reverse complement strand
TTGATGCCTCAGCTTTGATGCCTCAACATTAATAACTTAGCTTTGGTACCTCAGCTTTGGTGGTTAATCTTTGATGACTCATCTTGAGGTGGCGTCACTTTGATACACCTAATATTGATATTCAGCTTATAAAGCTAGTTACACCTTCCATAGACACTTACCCCCCCCCAATAACTTACACTTATTACACACATACACTATTATCTCTATTCACACATACGCACAACACATAGAACACTTACGTTCACCCATAGACACTTACACTCAACCGCACAGCACAAATATATATATATAATATTATATTATATAATATATATATATATATATTATATATATATATATATTACTATTATAATATATATAGTACCTATATATCTACTATATATAATATATATTATAATTATTATTATATATATAATTATATATATAAATATATATATATAATATTATATAGTATTTATATATATATATATATTACTATATATATAATATATAATAGTATATATATTTTATATAATATAATATATATTATATATATATATATATATATATATATATTATATTAATAGTAAATATATAATAATATTCTATATATATATATATATATTATATAATATTAATATATATATATATATATTATATATATTAATATATATATATATTATATAGATATATAAATACTATTATATATATATATATATAATATATATTGTATATTATACTATATATATAATATTATATATTTATTATAAAGCAATATATTATAAGTATATATATATAAAATTTATATTCTGTCGTTTGCGTTGAGTTGTAAAGTTGCTTCATATCGTGTGAACGTAAGTGTCTATCGCGTATGTGCGTATGTGTGAATAAGAGATATAAGTGATATGATGTGTATAAGTGTAAGTGTAAATGTATGTATGTAAGTGTAACTGTCTATAAGCCTGATCATCACAGTGATAGGTGGTATCAAAGATGACGCATCAAAGATGAGTCATCAAAGATGAACACTAAAGCTGAGGTACCAAAGCTAAGTTATTACAAGTTGACGGCATCAACAAGCGAGTGGCATCAAAAGCTGAGGTATCAAAGTGAGGCATCAAAACTGAGGCATCTAAGTTGAGGCATCAAAGCTGAGGCATCAAAATCTGAGACATCAAAGTTTGAGGCAATCAAAAAGACTGAGGCCGCATTCAAAAGTTTGAGGCAGATCAAAATCGAGTGACGCTGTGAGGTGTGTAACGCGTAAGTGATCTTGTGGTGTGTGTGTGTGTGGTGTTGTGTGTGTGTGTGTGGTGTTGTGTGTTGTGTGTGTTGTGTGTGGTTGTGTGTGTGAGTTGATTCGTGTATAGCCACTGTGTCAAATAATAAATAACAATAGCATGAAGTAAATAACACTAAGTATAATAATTAAAATAAAAAGTTAAATAAAATAAAATGTTTTTATAAATATATACGCATATATTGGTGTAAGGTTGACGTGCCTTGTGAGTGTTCTGTTGTGCGGGCATTGTGGGTCATGTCGTGTGTATTAGTGTGCGTACGTGTGTGCTCGTGTGTGTTGTGTTGTGTGTGTGTATGTGTGTTTTCAAAATAATATAATACAATAGAAAAAAAGTAAATATAATATAAAAGTATAATATAAAAATAAAAAATAAAATGTTTTAAATAAAATTATACGTTATATGGTGTTAATGCTAGTTGAGTGCTGTGTGTGTTTTGTGTCCACCGTGTTGTTTGTATGTGTGCGTGTGTGTGTATGTGTTGTGTATGTATAATAATTCGCGCGGGAATATTGCGCCTGCGGGCGCACGCGGCGGCGGAACGCGGAAATATTGCCAGTGCCACCTCGCGGCGTCGCACGCGGCGGGCGTCGACGCGGCGGGACGCAACCAGCGGTGTGCGGGGTTGGCTGCCTTTGCGGTGGGCTCATGCTGACCCTGGTCGGTAGCTTATAAAACTAGTGAATAATTATTATTCTCATTCTAGTGAAATTAATAATCAACTCTATCGCGACTTCAATAAGATAAAGTATTTATTTCTTAATCAATGATAATACAATAGTGTAAAAAAATAAAAACACTTTTAATACCAAATCAGCATAACTTGTGCACCATCCAAAAGATTAAAGCCTTATGATTTTTTAAAATGAGTGTAAATTAGAAAAAGATTAATAATGAACACACATGGTCAAATAAGCGTTTGAGAGAACAATGTTAATTTTCCAAAAGACGATAAAATAATTCTCGCGACCAATCACATACGAGGTCATATAGGATAAGGATTACCCCGACCATCACAGTAAGGAAAACATTTCCCTTTTTACCTGCCTAAAGGATCTTACCGATCCAGCATGTTTCAGTTGAAATGTATTTATAAAAATAATAATAACAATTGATTCTTGTCTATACGTGGGAATTTACCTTTATTTTGACCTGGGTATGTAGATTTAAATTAGCCCATCTACAAAAAGGAGGTCTATCCTAAATTTAGGCCTAAATTTAGCCATAACCTAACGTTAATTATTGCCTGCACCACATTTCTCACAGAAAACGTCAGTCTTGAAATACTTATGTTGACTGGAATCTAGGCAAATCTAATCGCACCTTCGGTACAGAAAGGATATTCTCTAAATTATAGACCCTCAAAGTAGTAAATAATCCCATATTACAGAAAGAGATCAGTTTTCGTATCTGTAAGGAGTGCCGTTGTTGTGTTTTCTCGTGATGGAATTGTCAATGTACATAGTAATAATATAATAATAAAGAAAACCAAATTATTTAAAAAACTTTGAAATATTTTTACGTAACATCACGAGAGCAGTTTGATAATGCTATTTGTCTACTAAAATAAATTGTATATTTTTAAAAACTAAAAAATTTTATAATGATTTTAAATAGATACATGTTATGTTAGCAGAGAAAACTTATTTTGTTATTTTTTATACTCATTACATGGCTAAAGATGATGTAAAGCAGTAAGTGAAAAGAACATAACGTGGCATAGCTTGATGTAGAGCCGTGCTAGGGGTGGCCTTTACTGATTTACTGATTTTATTGCTTTAAGGTAGCGTTAAATATATAGTTTGTTAATAAAATTCAGAAAAATTGGTAAAAGTGGTTGTCAAACATGATATTTACAAGCTATTATAAAACAAGGAAAGTCATTAACAGTTTTAAGAAATAAATTCTATAGCTTCAAATGATAATGAGATTGATTTAATATATAAGAAGTTTAAGAAACTTTTGAAATAAATTTTAGTTATATTTGAATGAGTAAATATAAATGTACGTGTCCCATTCTAACCTATTTTTTTGTTGTGAATAAAATGTTTTGATCGAATATATATTTGTGTATGCAGGTGTGTGTGTGGGTGTGAAATGTTGTGTGTGATCATGTAAATCTCTGTGTGCGAGTGTAAAGTAAATTGTGTAGATGTAGGGTAAACTGTAACGGTTGAGAATAGTAAGTAAATCTGTTTGTGAGTTGTAAGTAAATCTGTGTGTGAGTGTAAGTGTAAATGTAAGTGTTTATGGCAGTGTGTATAATGTCATAGTGAATGTGTGTATAAGTATCATAGTGAATTGTATTGTATAAAGTGTAAGTGTGTTGATGATCGCATGTGTGTGTGTGACCGCAAGTGATAAGTGTAATGTAAGTGTCTATGGTGTAATGTAAGCTGTTCATAGTGAAATGTGATGGCTTATAAGTGTCATACGTGAATGTGTGTATAGTGTGTAAGTGTGTGTGGTGTGTGTGAGTGTGTGTGTATGTGTGTGTGGTGTGTGTGTGTGTGTGATATATGTGTATGTGTTTCTAATAATCAATAAGCATAGGCATGAAGTAAATAAAACACTACAGTATAATAAAAATAATAAAAATAAAATAATAAAAAATATAAAAATTAATAATAAAAATACAATAAAATAATAATAAAATAAATATAAAAAGAAAACTATATGTTAATAAATATATGAGTTTTAAAAGCAAAAAGGCAGAGGAGTTAAAACAGGTTAAAGCAGAGAGTGATAATTAAAAACAGAAAGCAGAGAGTTGTAAATAGCTTAGCTAAAATCGATGAGGTGTAAAGCGAGTAAAGCAGAAAGTATAAAGCCAGTAAAACATTTGAGGTTAAAGCAGTAAAGAGAAAGTTTAAAGCAGTAAAGCAGTAAAAACAAAGGCATACTAATTCCCCTAGGTGTTAGGTAATAACACCTCTATGTTTACTGCTTTACTGCTTTTAAAGGGTTGTTTAAAGTATAGTTTTTAAATAAAACTTCGTTACCAATTTATTTAAATAATAATGTTTATATAGCCGAAACTCTGGTTTTTTATTACTTAATTTTTACAAATTAAGAAATAAAAAAGATTAAAACCCTAAAATAAAAATAGATATATAATATAAAAAGTATTTTTAAAAACAAAACTAAAAAATATAGAAAAAAACATAATGTTATAAAATATATGAGTTAAAGCAGAAAGCAGAGAGTTAAAACACAAGTAAAGCAGGAGATGTTTTAAAGCAGTAAGCAAAGTAAACGCAGTATAAAGTTAAAAAGCAGCTAAAACAAATTGAGTTAAAGGCAGTAAAGCAGAAAATTAACAGCAGTAAGCAGATTGTAAAACAGGCCATTACTAATCCCTATGTGTTAGTAATAAACACCTCTATTGTTTTACTGCTTTATGCTTTAAGGGTATGTAAAGTATATGTTTTTAATAAAAATTTTTGTACCATTTTTATTAAAATAACAATGTTAGATAACCGAAAAACTCTGTGTGTTTATTTTATTTCGTTACATTACAAATAAAAATATAAAAAAGTATAAAACAAAAAATAAAAATAAATAATAAATAAAAAGTATTAAAACAAAATAAAAAATTATAAAAGAAAACATCAATGTTAAATAAAATCATAGTGATTAAGCGTTAAAAAGCATGAGAGTTTTAAAACAGTAATAGCAGAGAGTAAAAACAGTTAAAGCAGAGAGAAGTTAAAACAGCTATGAACATGATGTTTAAAGCACATAGATAAAGCAGAAAGTTTAAAGCCAGATCTGTACAGTAAAACATGGTTAAAGCAGTTTAAAAGCAGAAAGTTTAAAGCAGTTAAAGCAGTTAAGTAAACAAAGTGACATTACTAATCCCTAGGTTGTTAGTAATAAGCACTGGCTCTATGTTTACTGCTTTACATGCACTTAAGGTATTAAAGTATTATGTTTTTAATAAAATTGATCGTACAATTGTAGTAAAATAATTGTAGTATATATATTTTTCACTCGCGCTGCGGGTCCACTCTGCGGGTGCGGCCTCCATCCTTGCGGAGCGGCTTGCTGCGCCCCTGTGTGCAAGGCTTGTTATGAAACTGGTAAAGTACTTAATTATTAACTTCTTTCTATGAGTGGGAAAGAGTATGAGCTACAAAGGTGATTTCATCAAAGATGAATCATCATAATAGACGGTATCAAAGATGACGTCATCAAGATGAGTCATCAAAGATGGATCATCAAAAAGTTGAGGAATCAATGCTGAGACATTAATGCTAAGGCATCAATGCTAAGGCATTAATGTGAGGCATCAATGCTTCGGAATTAATGCTTGAGGCATCATTGCTAGCATTAATCGAGCATCAAAGAGTATCGAGTGTTGTGTGAGTGGTAAGTGTAAGATGTACCTGTGTTGTGTGGTGTGAGTGTAAGTGGGTATATGTTTGATGTAAGTGGGGGGTTTTTTGTTTTTTTTCGTTTATGGAAGTGTAATAAGTGCTTAAAGTGTTATAAAAATACTACTTCATAGTAGGTAAAGCATTCTAACACCTTTTAATATAACCCAATCGATTCCTCATACCTATTACCTAGGGTAGACACCCCTATTAGCTATCAGGCTCAGGGAGGCAGAAAAGCTTGAAAAAGATGCACTCATGTTGGCACTATGTGGCACTCACTTTTCACTATGTGGCACTACTTGGCAACTCATTTTGCACTCACTTGGCACTCTCTTGGCACTCATGGCACTCACTTTGCACTCACCTGGCACTCATTAATACTCATAGAATATCATAGAACACTAATAGAACATTCACTAGATACTTATTACGGTGATTGTGAACCATCAAAGCGATCAAGTTAGCGTGGGTCAAAATTGACCATGGACGTGGCAAGGTCAAAGGCGTAATATCATGGTCAAACATGTAAAAGGGGTGAAAAAGGGTTAAAGTCCAAAGAGAGAAAAGCATTACCGTGGTCAAAATTTGACCCATGGTATCTGTCATGGGTGTGTATATGTGTGTGACGCACGCGCACGTGTGTAAGTGTTTAAATGAAGTGTCTATGGGTAAATGTAAGTTTCATAGTGAATTATGTATAAATGGTGTGTGTAGTGTGTGTTTGTGTGTGCTGTGTGTTGTGTGAACTGTAAGTGTGTTGTGTGTGTGTGTGTGTGTGTGCACGCGCACGTTTGTAGTGTTCATTAGGGTAGGTCCATACATGCTTACAAGTTAGGAACGAAATATTGACGGGTGGGACACGAGTGGGTAAAAAATTACGT
>JABUQX010002149.1:22500-25000 GCA_015478945.1 Trachelipus rathkii | reverse complement strand
TATATATATATATATATATATATGAATATAATATATTATATATATATATAAGTATATATATAGAGAGAGAGAGAGAGAGAGAGAGAGAGAGAGAGAGAGAGAGAGAGAGAGGGAGAGAGAAGATTATTCCAGTATTCATTTTCTGTTATGTTCGAAAGAGCTATTTTGAATAAGCATTAATAATAATAATAAATTAATAAATTAATAAATTAATAATATTAATAAATTAATAATGGTTTTTTTTTTTTTTTTTTTTTTTTTTTTTTTTTTTTTTTTTTTTTTTTTTTTTTTTTTTTTTTTTGCTGAGGATTGGTAGCATTGTCTTGCGAATTTGGCATCTTTTTAAATGATTTCGTCACTTTTTTTTCCTTTCAAATTAGAACGATCGAAAATAAATAAAATAAAACTAAAGTAATCTAGTTTTGTTTTATAATCTTTATGAGTGAGTCATTTGGAGTTATGAACGACTTTGCCCATCTTTAATTCATACTAGTTTGTCTTTATGAGTGAATCATTCGGAGTTATGAACGACTGGCCCATTTCTAGTTTGGATCACACTGTTGATGTTCCCGATGCCAACTGCCAAGTTTTCTGTTGCGGAAATTATTCCACTTTTAACAGAAAATTAGCGGAATCCTTTGTTGCAAACTTAACAATAATATTAATATTTGTAAATTCTCGGTTGAATTAGGCTATCTAACTAGCAATATTTCTTTTTAAATAAACATAAGATTCAGAAACCTCTTAAGGAAAATTAGACCTCCATGAAGTGAATAGATACATTTATTATTATTATTATTATTATTATTATTATTATTATTATTCTTATTCTTATTCTTATTCTTATTCTTATTCTTATTATTATTATTATTATTATTATTATTATTATTATTATTATTATTATTATTATTATTATTATTATTATTATTATTATTATTATTATTATTATTATTATTATTATTATTATTATTAAAGATAACTATTAATTTTCATTCTTCTCAAAGTCTCCATAATAAATCATAACTCCCCCCAAAATTCTCATAAATTTCTCAGTGGGATGTCTATTATTAATTTTCATATATTAAATTTGAATTAAATATTAAGTCTATTTTATTATCCATTTTGTAATATTATTAATAAATGTTTTTGGTACTATTAATAAATTTCCTTAGTACTATTAATAAATTATTTGGTACTATTATTAAATGGCTTTGGTACTAGTAATTAGTGGCTTAAGAGGTAATTGCTCCTAATACTGGATTGATGCTTCTCCAAAATCTGGATTTAAATCCCTCTTTAGCGAGATTTTCAGAAAATGCAGATAAAAATCTTTGAAAATATTGACAAATAAACAAACGTAGTAAATATATGTTAAATTTTAATTTAATTACTTTAATTAATATAGTATAATTTAATTGATAAATTAATCTAATTAATATCTGAACAAAATGGGGAAAATATGACACAAATGAGGCAAAGGACGATTTTTAAAATACTCTGGCGAGACCCATGATTAAAAGTATTGGAACGAGTAAAAATACGAGCAATTGAAAGTAAATTATTTAGTTCATTTAAAACAACGGTTTCCAACCATTGCTTTACTACTGACCAGGGTTGAGCACCCCTTAAAATATATTTTTGGTTTCGGCGGACCCCCCTTTTAAATATTTCCCTCCCTCGGCGGATCCCCCTTTAAATATATTCCTCGCAAACTTCCTATAAATGTTCCACACCGCGGACCCCCTTTAAATATTCCCCATCGCTGAACCCCTTTAAATATTTCCCCCCGAGGACCCTTTTTAAATATTTCCTCCTGCGGATTCACTTTATATATTTTTTCCCACCCCGGACCCCCCCCCCCCTTTAAAATTTATTTTTCAGCGAACTATCAAGAATTAAATCTTCAAAAAAACTAAAGTGGATCAAATATACATTTAAAATTTCTCATGAAAGGTCTCCACTATAAAGCTATAAAACTATTAAAATATTATATATATATAATATATATATATAATATAATATATTATATAAATATATAATATATATATATATATATAAATATATAATTATAATATATAATATATATAATATATATATATATATATATATATATATATATATATATATAGGGAGAGAGATGGTAAGTACCAGTAAAAATGGGAAAGTTGACGAGGCGGAAAGGCCTAAACTCCGTCCTATATAAAAAAAAGTGCTGAATAAGTGGAACAAACAAGATATAAACTGCTTACTCCATACAAGAGTGAACCACACCGCAATACAGATCAAGCAATTAAGGTAGTGAGAAATAGCTCTAAAAGCTACTCATTACACCTAAAGTTAAATTTATAAATATTACCCACAGAGAAATGTTTAAGATGTGTGGAAGAGAATATCGAGTAAACAGATCAATGAATTGAGTTTTTGTGGCATTGAAAACCTTGTATGAACCTAACCTAACCTAACCTAAGCTAACCTAACCTAGCCTAACCTAACCTAACCT
>JABUQX010002149.1:0-15000 GCA_015478945.1 Trachelipus rathkii | reverse complement strand
TGCGCACCAGGAGTAGAAAAATTCTCGTTCTCTTATCAGTCTCGTTAATTTCATTCAACCCAAATCGTTGCTTGGACATTATTCAACGAGTAAAGAGGGCATTTTACTAAGCTTGTCCTAACCTCCTTGGTTCTCCAACTAATAAATCTTTCTGGCATCTTTCTAAAACATCTCTAACAACTTCTGCTAATCTACCTTTCCTTCTCTCATTCACATTGATGGTTCTGTTACTAATTCTTCAACTAGAAAGGCCAATCTCTTTGACATCCTGTTTATTTCTTCTAGTTCAATCATTTGATCAATTCCGCCATTCCTTCTCCTACTCCTTTTCCTATAAGATGACCTTTTATTTACCTGTGATTATATTTGATCTGGTGCAAGGAAGCAGCTTTGATGCTTCTAATCATCGTCTCATAGCTATCATATTACTCTGTTTAAGACCTTTGAAACTATTCCCAACTCTCATAATTTCTTGGATCATCTGGTGTCTCATTTCCTTCTTTCCGGTCATCAATGTAACTTCCGGTATGACTTCAGGTGCTCAAGGTTAACCGGAGATATAATATCTTTTCTAACAGATTTTTGGTCATTTGCCCTTATGGATTATCGGGAGTCTTGTGTGTTGGAGCTTGAGATATAAAAGGAATTTGGCCGAGTATGACATGCGTCCTTGCTCTCCAGCCTCAACTCCTTTGTATTTTCATCTTATCTTTGTTTACTTTTGTCAAGCTTTCTTTCAAATCATTCTATATCGGCCGTTGTTGACCGAACGACTTATTTTTTTCTTCTCAGTCAATAATGGTGTTATTCAGGATCCTACCTTATTTCCTACTCTATTCCTTCTTTATTTGTTAGCAATATTATCAGCCGCTCATCTTAAACATTTTCCATTTATATGCCGATGACTCGACATTAAATACGTCTACTCTTTTTGAATCTTCAACTTCTTTTGGATGTAAAGTTTAATCTCGCCTTACATTTTCCGATTTTTTCCTTACTGATCTGGATAGAAACTCTCAGTGGGGTTATTTCTACCTTGTAAATTTAAACTCTTTTAAAATGTCAGTTGCAAATCTCCCCCCTGAAAGTCACTCTCTCTCTCTCTCTCTCTCTCCTCTCTCTCTCTCTCTCTCTCTCTCCCTCTCTCTCTCTCTTTCTCCGTCTCTCTCATCTCTCTCTCTCTCTCAATTCTCTCTCTCTCTCTCTCTCTTCTTCTCTCCCTCTCTCTCTTGGTTCTTCTGTTTCTTCTGTTGACAACCACTAAACAACTCCTCTTAGGTCTTAACTATAACGCAAAAAAAGATATGTCTTTAGAAACCTCATTATAAACAACGATTTTGCGTAGAGACGACACTTCTAAACTGATGGTGAATTTGTTATTTAGTTTGCTAGTATTATTCACGACCTCATTTCAGCGCTATCTCTAACGATAAAAAAAAGGTCATCATCCATGTCACCATTTGTAATGTTTAAGTATCTGTCATTTTCTATTACATAACTTGGGGAGGCTTATCAATGTTTCACCTGCCTTTTGGATAGAGTCGAGTCAAAGGTTAAAAGGTCAAAAGGTCAAAGGTCAAACTGTTCCTTATTTTCTATTTTCACTTCACTCTCCCTTATTTAAATAGCGAAGACGCCTGTGCTTGTCTCTTTTTATTATGTTACTTACAGTGGTATGTACTCGTATGAGGAAATTTACACACCTGTGCACCACCACCTGCTAAGTGATAAAAAAATGTGACCTTCAATGCTCATAAAAGATTTGTGGGTGTAATATCTGCTACATGAATTTGATTGTTAACGTTGGCAACTCAGTGCCTGTATCGCCGTTAGTACATTTCATGTAGTTATCCAGACCGTTTTCTGTTTTGATGGAATCTTTACTCTTCTCTCTCTTTTTCCAACTTAGTAAAACCTGAACTGCACGTCACTGAGAAATCTTATCTTTATTTTAGGCCGCAGTAGGTTTTTGTCTTTCAAATTACATTTTACATCCTCTTATAAAATCCTAAATATATTATTCATTCTTAAATAATTTTAAAATTTCTTTCATTACCTTTAATGTTTAGGGTTGACGACTCGCACGAGTTCTGGTGTTCGTGCCGGTGCGTTGATGTTGCGCGGGCGCGCAGCTACACCACGATTCCATGTGACAGGTCGATTCGTGAATTTTAAAAGTTAAGTAGAGTGCCTGGGAGTTGTGCGTGGTTGGTCAGAGCGCCGGGATAAATGAAACATAGAGTGTGTTTGTTGGGTCTGTGGTCGAACTCTCATAAATTAACGCTCAATAACTTTTTTGGCCTCATCGGCAACACGACTTTCACACAGTGGCCGGAACGGTAAAAATTTTTGTATATAATCATGTTTTATTGCTCAAGGTGCCTCGTGGCGGGCGCAAAATTCCGGTGTCGGCCAACCCTACTTTTGTCCCTAGCTATTTATTGATTTTTATTTTATTTAATAGGTTAATTTTCGTTTATTTGTGACAACAAATCTAAAGAAAACCATATCAAGTAATATAATATAATAATAATTTATAGATATTATTATTATTATATATTTTAATATATACCATCTATATACTCACTTATACTTATATAAAGATGTAACTTATATTTCTTAAATATATTTATATATACTATTATCATTAATGAACCTATGTAACTTATATATTCTATTATACTATATATTTGTGTGCCGATGGCATCGTTCAACAAAACGTTAACTTCGTTAAATTAATTGATCTTTGAGGTAAACAAAATAACCTCACTAATGTTAATTCCCGTTTAATCCTTTAACTTTATTACGAACGTTAACCTGTCAAAAACCTTAACGTTAACTATTTCTTTACGAAGATTTGAGACAAAAAATTGACAACCTCTCTTCAAAATGCTTTGAATTCAAAATCGAATTTATAAATAGTGTAATTAAATCATACGATAATCTATATTTAAAAGTTAAAACCAATCAATGAAGGATTTTTTAAAATATGTTAAGCCCAATAACAGGTATGTTTGTTTAACAAAAAGTGTTACTGCTTCAGTAACCTCTTCGTATTCGATCACCGACCTGCACCTCATTCTGCTATGCTGATGATATTTGTGCCGAACCTTGTCTGGCACTTCTCTTATTGATTGGCTTTGGAAGAATCGGCATCGTACACAGAAACCGTCTGGTTTATGACAGTGTTGTTTTATGTCTTCGTATTCGGATTTGTTATATGTCATTATAGTCTGTTCTAGCATCAAGAGTAGTCATTGTAGCACTAAAAAATCGCTGGAGGTTAGTCTCACACAAGCTGACGGGAGTTAATACTATAGCTCCAAAAACTGGTCTACGACCATGAGACCACATACAGTGTCACCTAGGGTGCTCAAAATTAGTCGACCACACCGACATCATAAGAAAAATTCCCGTTACTAGCCCGCCCGCAGCGTTAGGTCTTAGTTTAGTTTTTAGGTACGGTTCCGAACCCGCGCATGTTAGGTCTAGCGTTAGGTAGTTACTGCTAGCGTTATGATTCTTGTTGGATTCGTTCAGAGCAAACCTCTAACATCTAACCAAGATTGTTTTTATTTTCCTTTTTTCACTCATAAATGATCTGTAACCATGTTTTAGTAACTAACTAACTCTTCCATCGACCCATGATATACTACTTTGTCCTGTTTTTATTTCTGAAAAATGTTGTAGATCATGGATCTTGATCATCTTGTGTGTTTTTCCTGTACCAAAATAAATGTGTTCGCGACGCGAACAGAGTACTTGTACATTGGCATAGAGTAGAGAGACAACACACACGTGTATACGACCAATTCAAAGCGTCCTCAGCAGATTCTGGTACCAATTTCATATGCTAGCTGACAACATAGTGGCACCAATTCAAAAGCGTACATGTTGACGCTGCCATCAGCACATACATTTACTGAAATACATTCGCAAGCGACCACATCAAAGGGGGATATCGTGAGATACTGACAACAAATGCGCGTACTCAATCACTCAACATATGGAACAGGACTGTACTCGACAACACTTATTCGACCAATTCTATAATAAGGTACATGGAATACTGGACAGACATTAAGTTGTGGCGACAATCCAAAGGGTACATGTGACAGTACGACAACATAGATGTGTGTGGCCAGCCCAATCAAAAAGGGTACAGTGAGATGGGTTACTGACAGACGATAGGTGCGAATTCCAATCAAAGGACCTGACATGTGTAGATACTGACAACATTAAAGTTGTTGCGACCAAATTCAAAAAGAAACGTGCGACCATGGTGACACAACTACTTGACCAATACATGTAGTTGTCGCGCTACTCACCAATCAAAGGGGTTACATTTGAGAACTAACAACATAAACGGTGCTCGCGCATGGTGCACTCCTATGATTCAAAAGGCGTAGGACATGTTAGTTACTGATCAACATAGTGGGCGACAATCAAAAGGTACAGTATGGAACGACAACAAAGTGGGGCGACCAACAAGTGTACAGGAGAGTACTGGACAAAACAGAAGTGTGTGTTCCACGTCTAGTATGGCAGTGTGTATGGAGTGACAGTAGGAGTTAAGACAATCATAAGCGTTGGAGCGCACCAACAAAGATACATTGAGACTGACAACATTAAGCGGCACCAAGCAAAAGCACATGGCTACTGAGTACAGTACAACATCATGGTGCTGGCGACCAATGCAAATAGGTGACATGTGTATATAGACTGCACAACATAAAGTGTGCCGACCAATCAAAAAGGGGACATGGATGGTATACGAGACAGCACTATCTGAACGCCAGGGGGCGACAATCAAAGGCGGTACAGGGTGACGGACACGCAACGGAAAGTGTCGAGCAAGACGCGCAGAGCAAAAGTTCCGTGGGTACAGTGCGCGAAGGTAATCGGAGCAGACAGAGAGCACCAAGCAAAGGGCGTGTGCGTTGTTCAGAACCATGACCGTAGACGGAACCAAACATAATCAGCGGGGCGACCCAATCAAGGCGGACCTGGTAGTGAAAACCGGAAAGGCGGGGTGACTGACAAACAGTAAGTGTGCGACCAATCAACAGTAAGGGGTACAGGACTGGGCACTGACAACATAGTGTGCGACCATCAAAGGACATGATGGGTACTCACAACATCAGGAGGGGCGACCAATGCAAAGTAGTTAAGTGTACTAGGAGAGAGTGATACTCTCCACTAAAACAAGAATGTGTGGTGCGACCATATGCAATAAGCGGTACAGGGATTAGTCTGACGCTACCGAGCGAACAAGTAGTGGTGGTGCGAAGTAGGCACCATGTAGCCGCCCGCGGAAATTCCGGACTACGACATAGTAGGTGGAGCAACATCAAATAGTACCAGTGGAGAGTACGAACGGCCGTGTGTCGACTCAAGCAAAAGGGACAGGAGAAAGAAGCCTTCGAGTGGACGTGGACAAACATGTGGGTCGCGACCAATCAAGCGGGCGACATTGGTGGATGAGTGACGGACAACATAAGGGGGGCGACCAAGCCAGGTCAGGCCGCTGACAGATGGGAGGGAAAGAACAACAATTAAGTGTGAGCGACCAATGCAAGGACATGGGTGAGTGACGTGACAACATTAAGTGTGGCGACCAACAAAGGACAGGTAGTGTACTGACAACATCAGTGTCGCGACCAACAAAGGTCCTACGGGGACAGGGAGATGACTACAACCATAAGGGTGGGCAATCGGACCAAGTGCGAAAAGAGACCAGGTACGTTTATGTCCGAAGGCACGTACAAATGAGGCGACCAATCAAAGAAACTTAGCGTATATAAACGCGGTACCAGGGAACCTACGAGCAACATTAAGGCAGGGTCACTCACAAGTCAAAACGTATTGACAGGCTAGAGACTGATCACCATGATGTGAGGTGTGTGGAGCAACTCACATCAATAGGGTGAACATGGGTGTCAGCGATCCACACCGTGAGATCCAAAACAGACTAGGGTGTGTCGTATATACTTTATATCTAATAATGTGTACTACCTTAGCTGATAGGCCTATCCTGAACTTCCTGAAAGCATCAGGCGTGACGTGAAACATTAGTGGGGCGACCAAGCAAAGGACTGGGCACAGAGCAGACGTGACAACAGAGGGCGACCAAATTCAAAAGCTGGGACAGAGAGTGACGTGCACAACTAAGGTGAGTCGGGGGCGGACCAAGCAAATGTACAGGGGAGGAGAACGGAGCCACGAGAAGTGTGGCCGACCAAGCAAAAAAGGGGGACATGTGAGAGACGTGGACGAACAGAAGTGTGTGCGTACGTCCTCAAGCAAAGTCGGTGTAGTACAGGTGAGAGCGCACACACATAAGGTGGGGAACAAACTAATAAAGTTTGTTTGTGACCATGGATTCCTGCACTCCGCGCTTCCTTTCAAACTGAACTAACATGGATGGGGCGACCAATCAGTGAGTCACAGTAGAGAGGCTTTCTAGTGTCAAGTCTTCTCTGACCCGCATGGTTCTTCTAACTGTCTAATTGCAAAGTGAGAGCTGGTCCACTATCTTCAGGTTATTAAAATTTCACAATCTAACAAAGCAAGAACAAACAATAACAATGGACAGCGTGACTTGAGTTCACGAAGACAACATGATCGTCGCTCGACCCACCAATCACATCAGACCAAAGCGACGCTTAAACGAAAGGCATTTCGAACGGAATCGTGTCTGCGGCACCGGGGAAGGCATTCCATCCGCAATCGTCCACCCGGCTGATGGCCAGCCGGGCACCGCACTCGCAGCCGGCACGCATCGCGCACGCGGGCACCGGCAGCCGGTGACCACACACACCACATGCTGACCGAGTCGGCACAACTGCATCTCAAGCCAGAGCGTCTATAAATATATACAAATAAAATCACCTATATAATACCTCGATAGCGAAAAATAACTGCACACGGAGCAGAGAAACTATCGCAAGGCAATGGCAAACCTCGAGAATACACTGGGATACACGCCTTCGTGAGAGCCAACTGTAGCGGATTAGCTGACGAGGCGGAAAATAGAACCTTCAACACCTCCCCCCACCTCCCACTCCTCACAACTCCCACTCCCTCTCCCCTACCTCGACTCCTCATACCTAGCCCTCTACCGTCCCGCCTCCCTCCTCTCTGTTCCTTCTCTGTCTTCTCTCTTCCTCCTAACCTATGGATTCTAAACGATCTCGACCAGAACGGAAATAGATATAAGTATAACTGATTATAATAAGTAAATGTAAAACGGACGAATATATACGGTCGAGAGATATACATGCGCCTTCGTGAGATAGAAAGAACTTCATTCGCTGAGATGAAAAAGGAGCTCGAAAAAAAGTATTTCAAATAGACGGCGACGAATGAATAGCATTAACACACTCTCTCGGGGAAGAAGATTCGAACTCTGTGCGCGTTTCTGATTGTATATTGAATATACTTACACGTAAAGTATAGCGAATTGATTACAGTAATAAGTAACGTAGACAGAGAGTCATACGCACGTTATTTTATATATATTAATTTTTTATTTATTATAGTGCGACCACGAGGTAAACAACATCAACACGATCACATCGAAGGTATCGCGTTCTCCACGAGGAAGACTACTCATTACGCGATCGTATCAGTCGATCGTTATCTAGTTGAATACGTCCTGATATTCTTCTAATTCGATTCTAAAATATTAACTGTTAACTTTCCCACTACATACAATAACTAGCGAAAACCGAAAGAGAGGGGAAGTAGAAGATCGAATATAGGTAAGACTAAAAAGACGATGAGACGAAGAGCTGATGCGTAGTGATACACGGAACCACCGGCTAGATTATTACGTATCTTCGTATAAATATAGTAGGACGCACCTTTTTACACGTGAAAGTAAAGAAATAACAGGTATATACCGGCTCACACGGTAAATATGACGATCAGTTTTTATTTATTATTAACTGAGTTAATTAGGATACGCGAACACGACCATTTCTTTCCGGATAAAGATAGATAGTATGTTCTGAGTATCTTAGTCAGAGGAAAGAATGTCGCGATTGGTCTTGAGTCACGTAGGTCGCTCATTTATTACATGAGATTGATAGTTTGAGAATTTTTTAGCGTATAATAAAAATATAGGCTATAGGCATCTAGATATAGTATGGGTATATATTAACCGACTAGGATATGAAAGGAATAAGTAGGACCGTAGTACCACGGCATATGTAGACAATGAGCAACCCTAGTCTTTTATGATACTTTTATTTTTTCTTATTACGATCCTCGTTCCTATATGTGTTTTTTCTACTTTATTCATTATTTATTTATTCTTAATGGTATTAGTGAGATTCGAATTCTTGCGAAATAACTTTATGGACTTGTAAATATTTAAGAATATTACCTCCCAAGAAATAAAATGAAACGAAAAAATTATGATTCTTTTTTTCGCCCTTAAACGTGGCAAGGACTCTCACTTCATGTTGTATAATAGATGATTTTCAGGATTAAATGTTTACATGCCCCTATACAGGTGATTTAAAATGTGTATATCATATTTGTTCTCTGCATATTTTTTCATTATAGAAGTAGTATGTGATTGATTTGAGTTTATTTTTATCGTTATAGAGATTAACAATATTGGTTATAAAATCTATTTTAATTTTTCTACCGAGGTATTATGGTTCGACAACCGAGTTATATTTAAAAATCTGCACAGGAAATGATCATGATCTGCTGATGGTTCTCGTGTGCATAATATCAGACACATGCGATTCTTTTTCTATCTTGCTCGCATATTGATACTAGATAGCTATCATATTCAATACAAACTGACATGACTTGTATCCAAAGCATGACTTTGTGACTCTGATATGAAGGTGCAATCATTGATCGTATCGACTGAAGATACTGTTTCGCCATCGCAACATACTGTCGTATTCCACCAGATATCCATATAGTTATATCATGCTACTCCCTGTCAACGGTTCTATTGTGCACTATCTAGTTATCAGCTTTCGTCTAGAAGCTCTGTACTCTTCTGCTTTTGGGGGTATGGCACTTGCCTGTTACATCATGTTAATACGGTGTGCTATTTCAGAGCTGTGACAATATGTAGTCTCTAATCGGGCTACATTATTATTTTTTCGATTTGTCAATAGTTTAGTTGTAACAAAAATTGAATAGTCGTATCTCCTCTGAATGCGAGGTGACGCTACTGTCCTAGATAAACCGACAATAAAAAGAATAAGAGATCCTAGAATACGGGTTCAACTCTACTACAACATGTATCACATATACTCATTTCGCACGAGAGTTGTGAGTACAAGAAGTCATACTTGAATATATAGCTAATATAGCTTATATATAATATAGAATATATTATATATAATACTTATAGCTATGTTAAAATTTAACCTAAAAGTCATCAAGTATAGTATATATTACATTAATTAAAATAACATTACTAGAAGTTCACGTTTACCTATCTGAGTATTATGAGACTGTACTCTGCGGGTGAGGTCAACCGAGAACGGACGTATCTCATCTATAATAAGAGGAGTCGAACAATATAAAAACAGAAGATTTCGAAGAATAGCGGCAATAGCGTTGGAGAGAGATAACCAACCGAATACTACAATAGGTTGCAAGCGGAGGGGATTTGAATGCGATGGTGCTGTGTAGAAGGGTATAGTCGTTCCTGAGAGAACCAGTCCTGTTCAGAGCTAGAAAGTAAACTTTTTCAGAAATAGTGGTAATTACAAAATTTTAAAAATTTAAAAAACATTAAAATCAATTTAAAAATCTCACTGTCTTATAAAGCTCGAATCTCTTTTTATCTATCACGGAGAGGGAATCAACAGGAGCACCAAAAATATTAAATTCCTTGAATTTCGGATCTGATCAGATTGTTTATACGAAAATAGTAAACTATACTATTTATCAATAAAACGGACCAGTGAAGTTGAATTTCTCGACAAGTCATGTTATAAAGAGATGTCAGTAATGATAGGTATCTAATGGTCGGGTGTAGTGTCATTCGGTGGAGTCGGCTCGTATAAAACAAGAAGGAATGGATCAAGCTCACCAAACAATTTTGAGACGATCGCGGAGCTAGTTCTCACCCTGGTTTAGACACTGACGCTGGTCCAACTAAGACGGAAAAAGACCCAAGTTCTCACTGGTCTAAAGATTCTTGGAAGTAGATTATCGTGTCTTTACGTCTTGCCTGCGTCCTCGTTGTCCACACAAGAATTGATACACACTCCCGCCCTAGGTATTAGGGCTTCCCAGTGTAGACGTAGTGCGTGTATTGCTAAACTGGTTAAATAGATCAGATAAATATCGTGACGGTAATATCAGAGAGTATAGAGCTTTTATTTTTTTTTTATTATCCTCTAAAGACCTTATACCTATCAGAAGATTCCATTAGCCGAGAGTCAGTAGTATATACTCATAAATAGAGTAGTTTCGATAATTTCAGGACACATGCTACTATTTTTCTTCACTCTCATATTCACTTCGCTCTTCAAAAGAAGCTTTTACTTTCCCTTCTTTATCACTGAAATGTATTACCTATTTATTGTGTCCTTTTATTCGATTACCAGTATTTATACACAGTAAATACACAATTAGGTCCGCACACCCTAGCATAGGCCCTACTAACGTCCACCTATAACGAAGCGGTATTCGAGAACGAGTACATCTTATAGTGTTACCGGTAAACGGTATATATACTTTACTCAACGGGCTCCTTTAACTGTACATAAATCTCTTACTATGTTTATGTTCCTATACCGTGATACACGTGGAAGCCCATAGGTAAATGGCATATATGAGTCCTTTTCTCTGATTAACTCATCGTCAAATCATCCATTCCGAATAACTAACCAACACGACTCAGTACTTCACCTCTATTTCTTTCCATCTATTCCTTACTACATTAAGAGGATCGAATCTAATAATAAGTATTATATATAATAATAATATAACGTACGAATTATATCGTGGTGTAGCGGTTATACGCTTACGATAATCGCCGTAAAGAAAAATTTCATCAATCTATCAGAACGACGTATATCAAATATAATATACGCAATATTCGGGGAGATTCGCTACTGTACTAGTACCGCATGATTCGTATGTGACTTATATATCCTCGAGATTGCGTTAGATTATCCGGTAATTAGACGATACGCAAGTCTACGCGTTTTTTATATTTTATTTTTTTTATGCGACGTGATAACGAAATCGATCACGATCGAGATGGATGAAAGTACTAAGCTTAATGAATAATATTATTCGTGATCGATATTCGTTATGCGCTAATGATCGTTTTCTATTTCGATTCGTTATACTTTACTTTTCTCCTCACAAACGAGCAGAACACCGAAGGAGGGAGGGATTCGAATGGTTAGCTAAATCGCCATTGACGAAGCGTCGTCATTACGACCCCGGCCTAGTTATAACTTCTCTATAAATGGGGACCCATGTTATTTACGAAGAAGCAAAAAAAAGAGTTGTGGTATAAACACTTTTTATTGATTTAACGTTAAAAGAAGAACCGAACCGACGAACCCTTCCTTCCTGGTATTTATAAAGGGTGTTCGTGCGGTCGTTTCACGGATAAGAATCGATCGTCTGATTGGTTCTGGCTCGGTTCGCTCGTTTTTTTATTTAACATGAGAGCAGTTTGGGAATATTTTTTTGGTACTAGGGTGGGGTAGCTCGGTTACTACTCATGCGGAAAAAGGGTGGCTCGGGTGCCGGCACGCAGGCTGTCTTTTATTCGTCCGTTCCATACAGCAGGTCTGGTTTTTTTATTTTTTTGGTTTTATGCTCTGGTGTATTTAACATTTGAAGGTTGATTTTTTTTTTAGTTTTAAGGAATATTTTTTAGTTTATTTGTAAATATTTTTAGTTTTTATATGAAGTTCTTTTAATTGTTAAGGATATTTTTTAGTTTTTAAGGAATATTTTTTTGTTTTAAGGAACTATTATTTTTAGGATTTAGTGGACTGAATAACCGATCTTCCTTGCCCGCAGGCACAAAACACCACGACCCACACGAATAGTACTACGAAGCACGTCGCCGTAACCTTAACCTAACTACCTGCAGAAAAATAGTATTTTTTCCTCCAGCTTTTACTTATTCTATATTCATAGTTTATCTACTCCGACCTACCTTTCCCCCTAGTATATATCTACTACTAAGCTGTATTTCATCACTCATTACGCTTAATTTTCTTCACGAATTACACTCACTAGTAGTAATCACTGAGTTTACCGAAAACCGCGGCGCTATAGGCTACTAGACTCACGTTTAATGATGAGATCTTATTTATAAGACCTTGTCGGATCTTTTATGAGAGTGGTACGAGCTTCCTAGAGTACTGTACTACTAGATATCGTATCAGGGTAACTGAGTGCCTATATATTATATCATACACTACATTCGTTCCCTACGTTGTTAAGTGGAAGTCACCATTATATCCGTTGAACGGTCCTCGCGCTTGTGGCTGGTATAGAGTTGGTGAAGCGTATATATTATTATGATTAAAATATACCATTCAGACATACTTTTTCTTTCGGGGAAAATTTACTCATATAGCTCAGCTACGCTTACCCGTAATCAACGGATATCTATAGTAATATATATAAGCGTTTATCAGATGGTACTATCAGTACTTATTTCAAATTACGTAAACGAAACTTAGGACTAGTATAAGTTAGTTGTATAGTTCAGGATTATTAGTTCACAGTCAGTCCTCGGACGAGAAAAGAAGCTATTTATCTCACTGTGATATAGATAGGTGAGTGGAGAGATTCGTATACCTAGGTGCGTCGTTACGTTAATAAATAGCGTATAATAGTTAGTGTTAAGCTACTTAGCTTATTAAGATCCATTATTTAAATCGGTACTGAGGAAATCGTGAGAGATTATGAGCTTTTTATTTTATATATAATCTACTTCTTGTCCTATCCTATACGAAGATCTCACTATATATAAGCGAGCGATTAGTACCCTTAAGGGGTTTCGATCGCTAACGCAATTATTCTTACCTTCCTAACTCGCTATCATAAAAATATAGCTATAACTTTTTTTGTCCCTCCTTATACTTACTTAGAAAATCTTTTTTTTTTCGACCTATACGGTCGCACACGCGCCCACTGCCCACACCTCCACCTTAAACGAAGCAGGTTTCGAACGCCGGTCCGGACGGACTTCTCACGGGCTCCCTATGAGTATCAATCGTACGTCCCTCAGTCGTGTCGAGCTCAACTTATAAATATATAATATATAAATAGGGTAAGATGCTACAATTCGAATTTACTACTCATCTACTCACTTACTACCTACACCGAATAACTAGGACCAACACATTAACGTCATCCATTCATTTTACTTACTTCCTTCTACTTTTCATACACCAGCTTAAAGGATCGTACATACTCACGTAATTTAATATAAATTAAAATAATATTATAAACGCACTGAATTCAGGGCTATGAAGCTTCTCGTCATTTAAATCAGTATATCGCAGTAAAGGAAAAATGTATATATTCAGATCTCACCGTACACGCGATAGCTAACTATATGACGCCATCTCTTGTGAGATATCTAGCTCCATAAGCGCGCGTTTGTTTGTTTACAGATGAGATTGCGTTAATACCGTTTATAAGAGTAGTACGACTTACGAGTCTAAACGCTATAGTTTTATATTATTTTTAATTTTTTTTTAATACAACCAATATAGAGAATACTCGAATTCGAATCAGATTAGTAGGTCGCGTTTCTTAGCCGGTCTTATATATACCTTTACTTGAGGCGATTCTTTTCTGTCAAGTATGCGTTATTACTAAGTTATAATCTACTAGCATTAATTATCATTTCTTCTATATTTTCCGATTCTTAGTTACTATTACTTATTATTTCTATACCACATCTAAACGCGTAATAAACTAAGTTGAGTGAGATGAGAAATCCTAAGGTTATATCACTTATAAAGCGGAGATCGAAGTTACGTACGTACGTTCCAGTTCTTAACGTATCTCCATGTACATTTTCAACAAATAAAAACTTTAATCTCATTTCGATTGGAGATAATTTCCTATGGATAATCATTTTTTATTCTACAAAACATTAATTTATTTTATTTTCATACCGAATAATTGCCATGTAGTTATTTAAAAAGTAATATTATTACTACCGAGGTAATTAAGAAGCAACTGAGTGATTACAAAATAATTCCTGAAAGTTTTTAGTATTTGCTTATAAGCTATTTTTTTATTTAAAAATATAATCGTTTAATAATTAATTAAGAATTTATATAAGAAAATATAATAATTTAAAGTAAAAAGATGAATTAAATAATATATATTATTTAATATGATAATCATTATATATTCTGAATATTTCAAAATTCTTTATTAAATAGATAATTATATTTTTTATATTCTTTATAATATATTATCGTCATGACAATTTTTTGGTAAATAAAATACTTAAATGATTAATATTAAAATATTAAAGGTTTTAACTTGAGGTATTTAATATAAATATAACAATAATATTCATTAATAAATAATGAAATCGCTCTCTAAAAGGCTTGATAGTTGATAATAAATTGGCGGACATGAACTCAAGATATAAAATTAAGAACACAACAAAAATAAAAATCAATTATTATGCTCAAAAGTGTGATACTACTGTAAACTAAATTACTAATATTCATTATATAGATCTTTATTGATTGTTATTTGCAATAAAATAAATTTTTTAAGTTATCGTCCTTATATACTCAGAAAAAAAGTAATAGGTCGATTTAATTAAGTAACTAAATAATTATTTCATTATTGCCACACATACGTCCCTATGAGAAATTTAAAGTAACGTATTTCGGCTATATATATATAACCTTAGCTGTTTAAATACATATTAGGTGAGGTAGATAATATATATATATCATATATATTATTTATATATTATAGTCTTATTAGTTATATATATATATA
>JABUQX010002148.1:45000-55902 GCA_015478945.1 Trachelipus rathkii | reverse complement strand
CCCCGAACAGGGATAATAATATATAATTATTATATATTTATATATTATATATATATATTATAGTATAATATATTATATATATATATATATATATATTATATAGTATTATTATATATAATATATATATATATATATATATATAATCATATATATTATATATCTATATATCTATCAATATATTGATATATATATATATATATTTATATATATATATATATATATATATATAATATAATATTTATATATTAATATAATATTTAATAATATAATATAATATATATATATATATATATTTATATTATAATATTATATATATTATAATATTTAATATAATTATATATATATATATGATATTATATATATGATATAGTAATATATATATATATATATATATATATAATATTTATATATATATATATAATATATATATATATTATATATATATATTATATATATTTATCTGTGTCAGTGTTTAAGTGATACATGCTGACGTGCTAAGTTAGAATGGAATCAAGTATGTATGTCGATAGTGAATGGTGTTATGTGTAAGAATAAATGGAGTTGAAAGTGAATAATTTAATTTTATCAGTGGATGAGGTTATGTGTTATAACTCCTTTGGATATTTAATTTGTATATTGCATGGTATAGATAGGAAGAATTAGAGGTAGGGGTGGTAGAAGAAGGTGTTAAAGTAATTTCTAATTTTTGAGCTTCACTAATATTTGAATTACTAAATTTATTAAAACATTTTCCTCATCATCTTTAAATACTTGCGCTTTATTTTTATTTTTTTTTAAATCCATGAAGCAAAAAAAATTGTCACTCCATTTTTCGTAGCTTTCAAGTCATTCATCTATGTTTACAGGAGGTGTCTCAGAAGATTGGAGAAGTGAGCAAATCTGACCTAGAGATGAAGGTTTGATCTGCGCCTCAGACATTCTCCAGTTCGATCTGTGTATGTTGGATATTGAACTCCTTCTACGTTTCACCTACTGCGATCTTCAACACACGCAAGATACCTTTATTCTACTTCCCATCTCCTCAGATCCAACATTTCGCGCCCATTCCCTTCCCTTCTCTTCTGATATTCGAGTCCCTCAGGGAACCTGACCAACAGCAATACGGAGGTCGCATTCATTGCTGACTGGACTGCCTAGAGAATAACAGGAAATAAAGATTCCGATTCTTAAAGTGCAAAATACTTTTCCCAGGTGACAGTGATGCGATTACGCTCAGTCTCTTCTCCTACTCTACTTCTCTTCTCAAAAACATCAATCGGGATGCATACGTGACTAACGAGCATCATATACGTCAATATTTTAAAATTAATATGTCTGGTCCACGCTCGCACGCACTCCTCCCTAACATCGACACAAATATGAGTGGCTCTGAGAGATTCTTAAAGGCTTATATTAGATGAGGCGCTTTATCATCGACTCCTTGCTGGCACCTGATAGTTTAAAGCTTCTGCTTTGGGTCATGACACTTGAAACGTATATGCAAGTTTCATTTCGGAGGTGGGTGCCCACCTCCATGATCTGCGCGCTCTCGCGCTCGCCTTTGCGAGGAGGGTCCTGCTGGGTGATTCACTCCTTAGCTCACAATCTGTGGTGGTATAAGTTCAAGAAACTTCTACTCTCTCAATATTTTCAATATTAAAATATTAAATTCTAGATTTCGCACTTTGTTGACTATTCATCCATCCTCTCTTAGACTTCACTCTTATCCTTTACTCGAAACCCAGGTGTTTGAGTGTTCGTTGACAAGCCCATACTCTGTTCATTTACTGCCTGTCTATGCCTTTCTTTTTACCGTAGGCGTTGTTGTTATTATTCTCTGTCTCTCAAATGGGAGTCTCGCGAATTTTGTAGCTTATGCTCAGGCCGGGCTCTGGTCAATATAGCTCTAAGCAATTCTCTGTTCTCCCAAATCATGTAAAGTATTTTCGTGACCGCCTAAAAAAAATTTCTTCGTTGAAGTGCAATGATGCTTTCTGTTCATTTTCCCCTCATGATATTCTTAGTTTTAAAAAAAAAATCAACTCTAACCCTCTTGCTTCGCTCTCGTTCCCTTACTCTCAAGAATCGTCATACGGCAAAACCTGCATGTTTAACTATATGCAAAGCTGGAACGCTTTGCTCAAAATTTACTTCATTTCCCTTTTTGAAATGACGGAGATATTCCTCCTTCTCTACCCCTCTAATCATTTTGTTTAATTTGTAATTTTTTTTAACTATGTGAGTTTGATTCTCCCTAAGCATAACACTGCGAAGGCATATTTTCTTGATGGTATTCCCCTGCGGTTTTTAAATTTATGCTCCCAAATTGGCACTCTGCTTGGTAAACTGTTTCGTCTATTCTTATGAACTTTAACCTATACTTCCTGCTGGAAGTATCCACTCATTCATCTTGTGCCGAAGACTGGGAACCCCTTTGAACCTCCTCTTCGGCAGTGTCAGAAACAACTTCGTCAGTATCTCGGGATAGCGAAGTTTTACCATTGCTTCCTGAGTTCGGCGACCGAACTCCTCCACCCATTTACATCTCTTTTTCGCCCAAAGAAGAGAAGCAACTTCACTATGGTGGAGTGGACGGATGAGGCACGTGCTGCTTTTGACGCCTCAAAGGAAGTACTGGCATCTCCAACACTCCTAGTTCATCCTCAGGACTCCGCTCCTACCAGAATTCAGGTAGACGTCTCCGATTTTGCCGTCGGTGGTTGTCCTTCAACAACGCCTGCATGATATGTGGGCATCTCTCTAATTCTTTTCACGTAAATTGCAGCCTGCTGAAACTAGCTACACCGCTTTCGACAGGAAACTTCTTGAAATTTACCTCGCGGTTCGTTACTTTCGATACTTTCTGGAAGGTCGCGAGTTTTACATTCTCACCGACCACTAGCCGATTACATTTGCGATGGCATCCCGAAATGAAAGGCACTCGCCAGGAGAGGCCAGGTATTTGGAAAATGTATCGCAATTAACAACTGGAATAGACAACCTCACCGCTGATGTCCCCTCGCGCATCAAGGTTAACTCTCTGTCTGTTCTACCGACCATCAGTTACGAAGCAATGGCTGCTGGCCATTTGTCTGAAGAAATCAGCTCTTCCACAGGATTCTTCTCTACAGTTGCAGTGGGTCACCCTCTCCGGCATAGGAAAAAATCTTTTATGTGACATGTCTACAGGACATCCGCGTCCCTTCGTACCTTCTTCTTTCAGAAAACAAGTTTTTCTCAACCTCCATTCCCTTTCTCATCCCGATATCGTGGATTCACAAAAGCTTGTTGCAGCTCACTTCATGTGACCTGACTTTAATATCGAAGTGAAAAAGTGGACTCGGAAATGTCTTTCGTGTCAACGTTCCAAGGTTCAGAGGCCTATAAAAGCTCCTCTAGGCACCTTCTTGCCGCCTGGCGAAAGCTTCGAGAAGGTTCACATCGACATCGTTGGATCTCTCCCTCCTTCAAATGGTCACTGGTACATCTTCGCTTGTATCAATTGTTTCACACGATGTATCGAGGCCATCCCTCTCTCTCTCTCTCTCTCTCTCTCTCTCTCTCTCTCTCTCTCTCTCTCTCTCTCTCTCTCTCCCCTTTTCTCTCTCTCTCTCTCTCTCTCTCTCTCTCTCTCGCTTTTATAGCTCGCTGGATTTTTGCGTTTTGATGTTCCCCTCACCGTTACCACGGATCAAGGTAGACCCTTCGAATCTTTTCTTTGGAAGGATTTGGTGCGTCTCCTTGGTACAGAGAAGATCCGAACTGCCAGCTTCAATCCATAGGCAAACGGGATCATAGAACGCTTTCACCTCCAGCTCAAAGCGTCCCGAGCAGTTCAGTCCCTACCGGAGCGCTAGACGGAGGCTCTTCCTTTTGCTATGCTGGGCATTCGCACAGTTATTAAGGAAGACCTTCAGTGTTCTGCTGCGGAACTTGTCTATGGTTCACCTTTTCGTTTGCCTGATGAATTCTTCTCACAATCTTCTCCTCCGCCTTTCTCAGGCCCTCTATCCTATCCCACCCGCTTGAGACGCTGTGCTGTGTCGTGGAGACCCACCATTATGCGTCATCAAAAGGTGCATTCCTTCATCCCGAAGGATCTTCTTCTTTGTGAGGCATGACTCCCATCGCACCTCCCTCCAACCTAAATACGACGAATCTTTACTGGTTGTGTTTAGGAAGGAGAAGTTCTTCGCGATACAACGCTCTTCCTGCGCAAAAGTAGTTTTTGTTGACCGGCTTATTCCCGCTTATTTCGAGGCAAACCCTCCTGATACCCAGAACACCGACCTGTTTCCCCGCATTATTCCAGTTTCTCCTCCTCAACCTACTTTTACAACACCTTTCTCTCCTCTTTCATCTATCCCTTCTACATCAATACCACAACCTCCCCCACCACGACTCTCAATGCCACCACCAGCTTCAACTCCGACTCAGGCACAACTACCAACGAAAAGTGCAACTTCAGGTCCAACCCCAGCTCCATCAGCTAGTCCTTGCACACGTTCCAGCACGAGAATACCTGTTCCAACACCCTCTTCTTCCTGTTCTTCATTAGCTTCTACAACTTCGCAACCTTTTTTGTCCGCTTTGCTGCAACAACAGGCCTCTTCTTCGCAGGCCCCACTCCATTCTTCCTTTACTCCTTCGGAGGTTTTAGGTAGAACGCGCAGAGGGCGGCAAGTTCTTTGGCCAAGGTATTACCTAGACTGACTTATTTGCCGCCTCTTGACCTGGAGGGGGATACTATAGCCGACCCTGGTACACGGTTCTACTATTTTCCCTACACTATGGTAAACGACGGTTGGAAATTGCACATGCGCAATTTTCATATTTGCCTCGTCGTCAATTCGCTTGGATGTTCGCTCTTCTTCTCTTTTCATTTGTACAAAAAGTTCAGTTCTTATTGTCTAAATGTGAGCATTGAGGGAAATTATTTATATATTAAATATATTAGTGTGTGCAATGGTGCATTTTATTATATTACGAAATATTATATTGTGTTTATTAATGATGAAATTTCTGTTAGTCCTCCCGCCTTGCCGTGAAGCCTAAGAGGCTGGTGCATTTATACGTTATCAAAAGTATGTGTATGTAATTTGTATGTTACAATAAAAATAATATTCAGTGAAAGGGAGTGACTCCAGAATATGATTATAGGATGAAGATAACCTTAAATACATTAGCAATATGGACTTGCTGGAAGCGCCCCTAACTAACACCAAGCACTCTGACTTATAATCATCTCACCTAATAAGTAGACTATCTTTCCCTTTTCCAAGTCAATAGGTATCATGATTTTGTTGCTTATATGTTCATATTTATTAAATATATAAATTAACACCTCCCCTCCCTAGTATCTTGCTAGTACTTGTAGAGTCGTAAATATTTAGTTATATATTACATGTGGGGATCTATTATATTTGAGGGCAAAGAGGTCATCCTTGACTGCTTTTAATTTTGAGCAGTGCATAATCTTTTTTTAGTAAAATGAATAGCGTATAAATGAGATCTCTTGTGTATATGTCTGTGACGACATTGTACTGCGACAGGCAGAATGATTGATGTAAGAGATGCTTGAGGTATATTTTGTAGTATTCATCTTTTATTTCATTTCTAATTATATTATTATTATTATTTATATTTCATTATTATTTATTATATAATAATATATCTTTTGTAAATTTATTATTTATTATATATTATTTAATTTTATTAGTTATTTTATATTAAAATTCAACTTTAGGAGCGTTTGTAGCACCAGATCTCCTTATTTTAGCTTTAAGAACTGTTCGGATATCGATGCTGTGAATTCGTCGTATATCTGTATCTGAATCTTTTGCATATTATGATCTCGATGTAGAGTTGCTCAGTCAGTGCGGACTTCGTTATTTTTCTAGAGATTTGTGTGAGGATTGATCGCTATTTATTTGTGTCGGATTACTTTAACTCTCATTTATATATTAATATGTGAGATTCTGTGTGTTATTAATTTGTATTTAGATTTAAAAATTCTTATAATATAAGCCAGATTCATTTTTTTACAAATATATATATATACCTCTTAGATATAATTATATAATATATATATAATATTATTTAATATATATTAATATATATATATATATTATATATATATATATTAATTATATATTTATATATATATATATATTATTATACTCAATATATATATATATATAATATTATATATTATATATTTATATAATATAATATATTAAATATAAAATATATATATATATTATATTATAATATGATATTATTTATATTATAATATTATATATAGGTATAGATAGTGAGAGCATTGCAAATTAGTTTTTCTATATACGTATAAAAGATATAAGCATTCAAATCATTATCATATAAACCAATTATTAGTAACTTTTAGCTATTAAGACCAATATTGCTTCTTTCCGTTGCAACTCACTTATATGAAATTGAGAGTGCATAAAGTGTATTATACTCCTATATATAATATATTTATTATATAAATTATTAATATTTTAAGATTAATTAAATAGTAAGCTCAATAAATGATCTCATAGATATATGAGTAAACGTGGTAATGAACATACATTTGCTATATTCATAATATAAAATATTTTATTGTCATATAATATATATTTGTTTTAAACTCACTACTTATTAACTCTCATACGGATTTATTTAAAATCATTTTATAACATCCGTTTCACTGAGGTTTATATTCCTCGATGCCTCAGGAATATTGAACATCCGTTGATTGTGTATGTACAGTAATTGTATTAGCCAGTGGTCATATATATTAATTTCTTTTAATTGATATATTGATACCCAGAATTTTGTTACTTCAGTACGTATCTATACTTATATTCTGTATATCTTGATATTTATATAACTTTATAATATATCTAAGTTCTATTATCTTGTATAATTTTATATTTCCAATTTTTATTATATTTATAGTCATAACTCTATATATCATGCCTGTGGTGCTTGTGTGTGTTGTGATGATCTCACTTGATGTGTTCAACGTGTACTATTTATATTGTTCTGTAACGTATTCTGCAACCTCATATATTAATTTTACATATATATTTTTGTAGTATACATGAGACAGTTTCTAAGTGTGTGTTAAGGTAAGAAAAATACTTTAATTTCATTATCAACAAAAATTAAATTATGGATTTGAAATGTGTAATTCCAGTGATAGTGTAATGTGATGAGCGATTGTGGTAAGTTACTATTTAAGAGTATGTAATGGATTGAGAGAGATAGAAAAATATATTGATATATTTATAGAAGGCATATAATTTATCTCTTAATATTCACGATACTTATCTAGTACTTGCTACTAACACTTAATATATTGACTCAAAAAATAATATCAATGACATTTAAGATCTTAATACGACGTCAGTTCATAGTTTTCTATCTTTTTCAAATGTCGCTACAGCCTCTGTTGGCCAATGACCTTATACTAAATATTATCTCACGACTATTGACAAAGAATACTGAGCATATTCTCTGTGCCTTAATATATCAAAAATCCTATACATAAATTCTAGCAAAATTGCACTAGGTTAATATATATATAAAGAATATTACAAATTTAAAAAGGTCAGTATAATTTTTGTAGTACATTTATTTTTATTTGAGTATCAGTACTGCATACATCTTATTAAGAAACAATGTATTTCTATTAGTGACTGAAGTATTAACAGTTGGTATAAAGAGTATAATATAAAACCATACCTTCTCTGTTTTGTAATGCTTTATTAACACGAACCTTCTGGTAAAAGCGATGAATCAAGAAAAAAGATTCAGACGATAAGAGTGTAAGCTCAACGACCGAGATTCTTCACGGATGAGGTCTGCAACTAGTAAGTTGAATTAGTTCGCCTATGTTCTGTATGGTATTCCGCTCTCTGTCTGTCAACTGAAATGTGTGGGCACATCAAAGGCCTAATAATTTATTAACTCGATAATAGGCACATGTGACACGATAGAGTGCTGAGCTTGGTGGATATCTTATCATAAGATACTCTGTCACACTACTCGTTCGTATAAGAATTATTTCTCCTCGATAAGATCATAATACAGATGAATAAAGATGTTTTCGTGATTGCAATTCTGAGTTATGTAGTACCTATAGGAGTGTATATATATATTATATGATATATATTTTATATATCACTATATTAAATATATATAATATTATATTACTATTTTTATAACTAACTATATAATATATATTATTAATAATATAATAATGTATTATATACTATTCTCTCTCTACTATATCTCTCTTATACTATATTCTATTACTATTCATTATACTTTACTCTATATCTATACTTTCTACTCTCTATATATATACTCTTCTCTATGTGGGCTGGCTGGCATACTGCTTGACGAGGTAAGATCAATCTCGCACTCTGTGCTACGAATCTTACTAGCTCTACTCTAGCTCTATACACTTTTCCTTTCATATACTTATTAACTAACATACTACATACTAGCTCGTCTCTCATCTCTATCTGCCCTACAGCTATAAATTCATTATGCTAACTGTGAGGCAGGCTCTTCTTAAGCTGATTGTAATAAATATAACTTGAAATATTATACGCAATAATAAGTGACGTACAAATAATAAAAAATACTGGTCTACTTACCTTGAGACAGTATAGTCATCTTCAACTTAATCACTTAATTCTATTTATCATATATAAAGTATAATTTGTATATAATAATTTTTATCTAATCACGTTCACTAATCATATACCGTATTTATTCATATTTTAGTCAATTGCTAAAGTTATTATCTAGAGTGCTGTAATGCCACTATTTATTTTTATTACTTGCGTGATAATGTCTATAGTGAGTGAATGTATATATTGAAAAGCTATATTAGTACAGGAAAATATACTAGGCCTACATATATATATATATAATAATATATTAATATATATAATATATATATAATATATAATATATTATATAATTAATATTATAATTTATATATATTATATATATATATATATTATAATATTAATTATTTATATAATATGATATATATATATATATATATATATATAATAATATATATTATATATATATAATATATTAATATAATATATAATATATTATTATATATATATATATTATACCACACTATACTACTTACTTTCAGACACCTTACAGACAATACCTTATATCTGTATGCGTGTGAAGGTGATATAGGGAGGAAAAGGAATTTCTTCCAGCGTATGTTTCTATGTATAGTTATATATATACTTAGTTACTGATATATAGAAGTCGACATAAGTGAGACAGTTGGTGACTCTATTGGGCTGTAGTTATACTACAACTATACCACTATTTACTCACTTGCCTAGGGATAATGCTAATGCTAATATACCTCTAGGTAAGAGGTCGTTGATCGCCGTATAAGACGGACCTTCTAATCTTCTCGAGGCTGAAAAATATGTTAATTTAGTAATCTGTACGGGTTACATGTATAAATAGTCAGTGAAGTATGATAAAATGATGAGGATAAAATAGAGGGAGAGATGAAGAGTAATTGTTTTTATATTATTGATATAGATAGTTAGTAAAATTATTAGATTTGCTCGTCTCAGTTATACCGCGAACTCAAGAACTTGGAGAGATAGAACCAAAAGCAAGATGGTGCGCAGTATCGAAGGAATTTAGTAGTGGTGCTTGTCTCTGAATACTTGGTGAATGGAAGTGAATAATTGCTTGGTATATTGACGTTAAGCTCGAAACTAGGAGATGAGGTTGAAATTTTCAAGGTCCGGGAGGATTATATTACGAGGGGAGGGAGTGCGACGCGCCACTGAAGGGTGGTTCGAATTCTGCATTGCAGTAAGTGATCACATAGTTGATGCTCAGGACATCTTAACTCGTGCGATCTCTTGTTTGTGTGAATACTTTAGAGAGTCGTAATTGCTGGAGCAATCGAAGATTAGTGCCTAAATCTGTAAGATCTTGGGAGGAATCAGGATCACAGAGGCCTGGATGTGTGTCGCTGTTTAACGACCGCGATAACAGGAGTCACGACCACTGTAGAGGTCTGTGTTTGTGTTGGTATTATGTGTTTTGTATAGTGATTGGTTTCGTGATATTATTTATTTATTATTTACATCGAGATAAGTCTGAATGAGTGTTTCTCTGCGCAGGAAATGCGACTGTGTTGAGTTTGTTTATGGTAGACTATGCCAGCTTTCTCTCGTGTCGTGTTCTCCTTCAGCGTGACGGTCTTAACCTTCTGTGTGGTTTGCGCGGAGTCTGGTGCATGTACCGACACCACGAAGCGAATGGCTCTAACACGGTTGGCCACATCTCTCGGGAGATCGCGCGCTCGACCGAGGGCTTCGAGAAGCACTTCGCACCGTGATATTGATGAGTTTTAACGCTCTGATTAGTTTAGAGAGAGGTATGCGTCTGTAAGTAATACTTTCTACTCGTGAAACAACAAACGAAGAGCTTCCTGTGTCCAGTCCTTATCCGGCTTTTATAGTCGCTCTGACTCCCCTGTATATATGGTAGTGAGGATGGTATTCGTGAAAGGCGTATAAAATAAGAATGATTTAGATTTTATTATGTTGTTGGTCTGTGATAAGTAGGTAGATGTTGAAGTATGTGATGTGAATGTTAAATCATTAGATGTAGTATAGTAGTAGAGTAGGATAGGTATATATATAATTATCAGTATAATTTATATTATATTGTAAATGTTTTTATTGAATAATTTAAGTAAGTGGATAGCTTTGATATTAGAGATATTGATAGTGATGATAAGGATATAGTAATAAGTGCGTAATATATAAATATAGTTATAATTAATAAGTAGGTTAGAAATATGTTTTATTGAGGCTCCGG
>JABUQX010002148.1:0-37500 GCA_015478945.1 Trachelipus rathkii | reverse complement strand
TTTACTACTAATATTTATATATTAAATATGATATAATATATATATATATAATATATATAGTACTACATATATAGTATATATATTATAATATATATAATATATATATATATATATAATATAAGTATAATACAGGGTATACTATTAATTATTAGATATATTATTAGATATATTAGTATAGTATATGATATATATATATTACTTCAATAAAAGAGAATAAAATAATCAACACGTATAAGCAATTTCAAAAATACAAAAAAGATAGCATTTTATATTATATATAAAATCTTCTCTGATTTGCTTAACGTAAAATGATTGAAACTCCACCGATATATATTGTGTTAGCTATGATGAAAACTCATTAAAGCATCAGTTTCTTTTATTTTTTTCTTCTACTGTAATTTCAAAAGTAGCTTTTTTCTTTTAGATAAAGAAAATATTTTATTAATGCACGTTTTGAGTGAGGTAAATATGCTAAAATATCCTCAACAATCCAAATGTAAACTGTACAGGTCAAATTTGTTAAAAAAATAATTCCTAAAATTTAATAGAATCGATGGGCTATGAGTGACTGTTACAAGAAGTAACCTCTGGATCGTATACTCACAAACTGCGTCTCTGAACTGCTTTGAAAAATCAAGGAAAAAATTGAAAATTTCTTTTAACATTGCTGAGTATGAGCTCTCATTCTCATTAACAGAACACAGGAGCCTGTATGCAAGCTCTCCAAGAATGGCTTTGAAAATGTTCATCGAGTTCTGCTTGAGAAATCCTTTCAAACAAACATTACATTTTAAAATGATAAGAGCGCTTGCTCTCACTATCGAGAACCCCTCTTACATTTATAGGTGTGCGAAATTAAGTTCAATACATAAATCAAACTTTACACAAATTATCTTTTCATTACACTTCAAAAGATCTGAGTCTTTTGAACACGGTAATATCGTGATCCACTTTCAAACTTCCTTCTATCAAAGCATTAAATAATGCGGTCAAATCTTTCTCCATCTTACAAGTCGCGTCGCCAACTTTCTTACCCAAGTTGGTGCCGCCGATGAGACTTTGGTATACTTTTTTTTCCAGATGCCATGATTACGCACCTTTCTCCCAATCTTTGAATAATAATAATATAATTAATAATAATAAAATAAAATAATAATATATAATAATAATATAATTAATAATAAAATACTAATCAATTATATACGACTAATAGTAATACTAATTACCATAATATAATATATCAATGAATTCGATGTTAGTAGAGCAGACGAGTAATGATTCTGGAAGTGGGAATTTGCCATCTTCATTAACAGAATCTGTAAGCAGTGTGCTTTCCATGGGCCAATCTCAAATTAATAACGCAACAATGAATGTTTCCCAGTCTTATTCGAATGTAGATCCTTCTAATTCCATTACACAATCCCAGACATAATCTAGCTGCTTTATTGCAAAAGGCACCGCGCATTCAAATTTAAGCAACCTTGTTTCTCTTCTCTGGTTGTCGAAAGGTAAAAGCATCCTTTAGTGGCATTCTCCTTCAGTTGGAGACAGTTTAAAGTCCAGCATGCTTGTCAATAATGGGTCTTCAGTTGTAACATCTCAGACAGAACCCCAGTCATATTCTCCTTCATCGGCTGCTATCAGTATCAGTAATTCCATTTTTTCTAGTTCGGGTAGGTTATATATATATATATATATATATATATATATGTATATAATATATATATATATTATATAATATATAATATATATATATATATATATTATAATATATATATATATATATATATATAATTATATATATATATATAGTATATATATTATATATATATATATAATATATATAATATATATATAATATTTATTGAATAATTGGTGATAACTTACCTCAAATGATCTGAAGTGGTTCTCCCTCTGTTATTATATTCTTTTTAGCTTTTAGTGTGATTGGTTTTTTTGAGATGAATCAGATCAATAAATCACAATTTGAAATATTGCTGATCTTATAATTCTTTTAAAGTCTACGTATTTGTTAGTACTTGTATATTTTCTAATCTTTCTGTTGCGCAACCTTTATGATCTTGTTTTATTTGTAATCTTCCTATGTTTATTTTCATTTTCTTTATTTATTTCTTCTCTTCGTTTATATATTCTCAAGGTTATTATCCTACTGTTTTCTTGTACTAAATAATTAATGTATTTCATTCAGTAAAACAGGATGATGCGTTATATTGAAGCCTGCGACTCTCACAGGGATTGTTACGGCACGGACTATTTCTTATGTTTATTACTATAACTTCTGCAACAATATAAGAATATATATATTAGTTTCATTATTATATGTTAAATAATCAACTACCCGCTACGACGGTACATATACTCTTTTCTATCTACAGACAAAATATAAAATATTTATCAAACTCATACTATTTTTCTTTTGTTTTTCTTATTTTCTATTTTCTATTTTTTCTTTCTTTTTCTTTGTATTCTTATTTCTTCTGTTGCCATAGGTGTAATATGTCTTCATATTACGTTGTTAACATATTTCTGTATATTTTCTTTTTTTACACCCTCTTTTGTCAAAATGTCTGCGATCTGTTCTTGTGATTTTATCCATTTGATTTCTTCTATTTCTTTTTCCTCGAGTATTTCCTTTAGATATGCCATATCTATTCTTAGTCTTTTGTTTAATACTGCCGAAGTTGAGTGTAGTGCTCTTTCAAGGCTTTGACAATCTGTTTTCATCAATATTGGTAGTTTTTCTTCATTTAATTCTTCCCATAAAGCTTTCAGATATATTCCAGCATCTGCAGCTTCACCTAAACCCAATGCTTCCGCTTCTAGAGTGGATCTCGCCACTCTCTTTGCCACCTTTGATTTCCAATATAAAGGACTCCTGTTGTCTAATTCATCTACTATACTTATTATGTACCCTATTTGAGATTGTCCATTTCCCACGTTATTAAAAGAGTCATCTGAGAAGACTTCCATTTTTGTTCTTCCCAGGGTAGGAATGATTATCTGGTTTTCCTTTTCTTTTACTTGTTCTATAATTTTTATTACTTTTTTCATATCTCTTGTTGTTGCCGTTTTACAAAATTTACTTCTTTCACTTACATTGTAAGATATTTCTGGTCTGGTTTGTTGAGCTATCCAGTTTAATTGTCCAACCATTGATCTGTATTCTGTTTGTTCTTCTTTATTTAATATCCTCTCTTCCTTAAATCTTTTTTTATCTGGTACTTTCATATTTCTTACATAGGAATTCTGCTCCAGGATAATTTCCTCATTTCGTTGATCCACGTTCAAACCAATGTAACAAAATTTCCTTTCACTCTTTTCCTATTTCCAATTTCCTTTTTAGTTCTCGAATTATCTTTTCTTCAAACTCAGTATTCCCTCCATAGCAAATATCGTCCACATGTATGCACATGAGGCCGATGATTCGGCTGTTTTTCCTCCAATACACTATAGTTGGCTCCAACTTACTCTTTGTTCCTCCAAGTGATTTTATTATGTCCATGATGCTTTCGTACCATATTCTCGCTGCGTCTTTTAAACCATACACAGTTTTCTTCAACTTCCATAGGTAGTTTGTTTTTGCTTCTCTTGGAGGTTTTAAATACACATTTCTTTCTATTGGTTTCCCTTGTAGATATGCTGTTTTGATATCTAATGTTTTGCATTTCCAACCATTTTTCTGAATTACAGCAAGACACATTTTCAATGATTCGCTGGCACATGTCGGTGAATCAGTTGTTAAGTCTCCTTGTTCCTCAAAACCTCGAGCAACAAGGCGGGCTTTGCATTTTCTTCTTCCGTTTTCTGACTTTTCTGTAATGATCCATCTAGTCGTAATTGCTTTTTGATTCCTTTCTTGTACAGCCTCGTACACTCCTTTTTCCAGCTACTAAGTTCATCCATTTTTGCTCTATGTATCTCTTCATTTTCGAAATCTCCCAACCATATTTCATCACCTATATGTTTTATATCTTGGAAATTTCTCAAATCTATCCATTTCTCATTTCCATGATCTAAATCTATTATGTTGTAGCTATCTGACCATTTTTGGCTAGTTGCTTTTCCAGCTCTACTTGTTATTCTTATTCTTTTTCCTTTGTTTCTTTGTCCACTATCTCATAAGACTCCCCCAATCTCACCTTCGGTGTTTCTTGTTCTTCCTCTCCTTGGCTCTCTTCTTCTTCTTCTGATTCAGGTTCTGTTTCTGATTCCGTTTCGCTTAGATCTTCTTGCTCTTCTTGTATAACCACCCTTACTTCATCGTCCTCCTTCTCACTTTCATCCGTCTCTGAACCATAAGTGTCTGATTCAGACAATGTATCATCTTGTACTTCTTCTCTTTGATTTTCTTCTTTCCCTTCTTCAATATTTCCTGTTTGTCTTATTCTCGTGATATGCACTCTAGCTACTTCGCGTAGGGTGCCCCCATGTTTCACTACTACTGTCTTTCCATCACTACCGATGACTTTAGCAGGACCTCTCCAACATTTCTCCATGTTTCTTTTATAATACACAAGATCTCCTATTTTTGCTTCTTCCAAATGATGTTCTCTTATTGGCTTGGACAAGGCTTTGTTTAATCTCTTATCAGCCTCCTGTTGTACGTGGATTATTCTAGCCTTTTCTCTTGCTTGTAGATTCTCCAAGAGTGTGTCATATGCATTTTCATAATCATCCGTTATTATTTCCTCGTTGTTTATACTCTGAGATGTGTAGTTGTTTTTTCCGAAAACTATCTGATTAGGGGATACTCCATCTTTCATTAATAAACTATTCCTAGCTGCTATTGTCCACATCAGTGCTATCTCCCAGTTTTTTGTAGTATCCTCTCTCAATTTCCTCACTCCGTCTTTCACTAATCCCACCATCTTTTCACATGATCCATTACTCCAGGGACTTTCTGATGGAGTTGCCATAATGGTGATTCCAAATTTTTCCGTTAGGATTTTCATTTCCTCGTTTTGGAATTCCAATCCATTGTCTGATAAAATTTTCCTAGGTGTTCCGAGTACAGACAGCCACTTTCCCATAAATGCTTTTACCACTGTCAGTGGATTTTTATCTTTTATCCATGCTGCCTGACAATAGTTCGTTGCTAGATCCACCATCATTAAAAATCTTCTATTTTCTATTTCTCCCAAATCAAGTGCCACCACATCATTAAAATGTTTTGCCATAGGCATTCCAACTATTGGCCTAGCTGGTGTTCTTTTATATTTTATACAAGTATCACACTTGCCTACTATGTCTATTATTTTCTCTTCCAAGGTCTTCTTAAATCTTTGATACTCCTCATTCTTCTTATATGCATCATTACAAATTCCAATTAATTTTCCACTACTAGCATGTCCGAATTGTAAATGCAGTTTTTCTATTCTTTTTCCAATTATTTCCTTGTTGGTCCACCATTCCCGGTCTATTCCAAGCCACATCTTGTGCGGTTCCAGTTTCTTTATCAATCCAATCTTCAGATGTTTTTCATTCTTCCCTTTACATGGTATTATGTAGTCTGAAAAACGCTTTGCTATAACTATTCCTTTCTCGAAGTCTATTACTGCTCCTATTTTCTCTAAAGTTTCTTTTCCAATCAACCAGGGAACGTTTCCTTCTATTATTGTTGTTCTTATACTCACTTTGTTTCCCATTAATTTTGTAGGTATATCAACATTCTTTATCCCTTTACATAATGTTTCTCCAAAATGAAACACAGTGTGGTCTTCTATAGCTTTCTTGTTCATTTCTTCAATTTGTTCTTTGTTTAATCGACTCAAAATTCTTTCCATATAAAAATTACCGCACACTGTTCTTGCACTTCCGGAGTCTATTATGCCGTATATTTCGTCTTGCAGTTCCTCTAAACTTTCTTGTTCTTCATCATTGTTCATTTTCCAGACGTATCTTATTTCTTCTCTTTTATTGCCTTCATTTCTTTCTGTTTGTTCTATTTTGTCTTTATTTTTCCAGTTCTTTGGACAATCTATTGCCCAATGTTCACTTGCATTGCAAATATAACATGTTCTCTTATTCACTGGACATTTATTCGCCCAATGTGTTTCTGATCTACACTTAAAACATTTAGTAACAGTTCCGTATTTCTTGTTAACAGGATTCTTCTTGTCTCCTTCCATCCAACAAGCTTCTTTATTCTCTTCTTCTTTTTCTTTTTGCTCCTGAAAAATACGTGTGAGTACATTTTTAATATTTCCATAGCTATATTCTTCCTTGCCGCAGGCTCCCAACGCTACATGAAGATCATTTGAATTCAATTTTGCTTGTCCCAGAAGATGACTTCCTTTCATTTCCTGTGACATTTTACCACCTCCCGCATTTTCACATTCCCTGGAATATTTTTCATATCTTAGTATATAATCTTTCATGGTTTCATCTTTTCTTCTTTCAATTCGGAATAATTTCATGGTTTTCTCCAATTTATCCATCCTACTGTCTTTTTTATATACTGCATCCAGGGTTTTTAATATCAATTCTACTCCCTCTTTATCCTTCTTTAACTCTTCTCTTTCTAAATCTATACATATTTCGTGGGCTTTACCTTTCAGTGCTAGACGTATTTCCAAACCAGGATATTTTACTTTTTCCTCCACTATCAACCAATCCTCCACTCGTTCTCTCCAATCTCTGTATTCTTCTTCTTTTCCTGAAAAGTGGGGCATCTTTCTTTGCTAGATATCATCCTGATTGTACGACAAGCAGAGTTGCGCACTGAATAATTGGTGATAACTTACCTCAAGATGATCTGAAGGTATCTTCCCTTTATTGTTTTATATATCTTTTTATGTTGATTGTGTTTTGGAGATGAATCAATCAATGAATCAGATTTAAATATGTTGATCTTATAATTCTTTGTAAAGTCTTCGTATTTGTTGTACTTGTATTATTTTCTAATTCTTCTGGTTGCGCAACCTTTATGATCTTGTTTTATTTGTAATCTTCCTATGTTTATTTTCTATTTTCTTTATTATATTCTTCTCTTCTTATATATTCTCAAAGGTTATTATCCTACTGGTTTTCTTTGTACTTAATATTAGTTATTTCATTCAGAAAAAAAACAAGGCGTTATATTGAAAGCCTGCGACTCTTACATTAAATTTTACTTTACATACTATTTCTTATGTTTATTACTATAACTTCTGCAACAATATAAGAATATATATATTAGTTTCATTATTATATGTTAAATAATCAACTACCCGCTACGACGGTACATATACTCTTTTCTATCTACAGACATAAAAATATAAAAGTATTATATATAATATATAATATATATATAATATATATAATATATATTATATATATATATATATATATAATAATTAATATATATATATTTTATTTTATATATATATAATAAAAATATAAAAAAATATATATATATATATATATATATATATATATATATATATATATATATATATATATATATATATATATATATATAATATATATATATATATATATATATATATATATAATATATATATATATATATATATAAATATATATCGTTATTACTCTATCCCCAGAGTGGTATGAGGTGCGAGCAGTACACGCGGAACAGAAAAGTAGAGAAGAACATGACGCAAGTTGAAAAGAAAGGCCAGCCTTACCCCTTACCGCCCCCTTTACACCCTTAAGTGAGAACTCATCGCAGTCATAAAAATCCACCCCAATGTTCACGAGGCTCGATGACCATTCACTGTGGAATTCATCGACCAATGTAAATTCATCCCAGGGGCAAAGGCCCACAACCAAACGCTCCCTCAAAAACCCCACCATTTCCAACTCTTTATCTCTTCTTCACGCCTCTAGCCAAATTCGCATTCCTCTCCAGGCATTTCTTTACTACTCATTGCAATTTTTCTTTGGTCTCCCAGCTGGTCAATTTGTAGCACTCTCCCCTATACATCTGCTTAACCAACCAACTACCATCCACCCTTTCCATTATGCCCAAACATCTCAAGTACTTTCGTTTATTCTCATCTACACCTTTCTTCACACCAAACAAATCTCCCTTATGCATTCATTCCTCATTTTATCAATCTCTCGCACCTAACACCCCTAAGACTGTCATCTAAACACATTGTACCTTAGATCACTACCTCTTATTCCAGACCATAGTTTCACTACTATACATTAATACAGACAGGTAACAACATACCCTCATGGTAACAACATACCCTCATGCAAAAACCTAGCGTACCCAAGTCTTAGTCCCTTTACATCCACAAAGGATTTAATTGTACCAGCCACTTTCCTACTACTCTCTGCATCATCTGTTCCCTTTTCATACAATATATATCCTAAATATTTAAACTCTGACCCTTGTTGCAGTTGTCACCATTCTAAACATAACTCACACCGTGAACTCCCCTCACTCACTACCATAACCTTACTCTTATCTACATTTACTTTCAAACCTCCTTTTACACACCTTGCCAAACGCGTCTAAAATCCCTCTACCAATCCTCTCAAACTCTTCAGATTCGCCACACAAAACCAAATCATCCTCATATAATAAGTAGGGCACCCTCCACTCCCTTCCATTCTCCATCATTCTAACACCTTCCCCTGTCAACCCCTACTTTAATTCTTTCATAACCCCATCCATATACAAATTGAATAACCAAGGAAACATAACACATCCCTGCCTCAATCCGCTATTAAGATTAAACCAATCACTTTCAAGTGCATTTATTCTTATACACGCTCGACTAGACTATTGTCTTAACATACTTTTGATTCCATTCAGAAACCTACCACTAAGACCTGTCATAGAGCTTCCCTATTAATCCTACCATACGCTTGTTGGAAGTTCATAAAACTTATATACAATTTATTTTTCCTCATTTTGTCAATCTCAATGTAAAAATTTGATCCACACATCCTCTACCACTTCTAATTTCACCTTGTTCTTCACCAATCAGTCCTTTCATTCGACGTACTCTTTCAACCAAAATACCAGCATAGATCTCCCCTACAACACTCGATAAACTAATTCGCGTATAGTTCCTACAGCTCCCCTTATCCCCCTTACTCTTATATAAGGGTACTATTTTACTGCTCTCCTTCAATTCCTCGGAACTATACCTTCCATAAACGCTTTGTTGCACAGCTTGCATATCCATTCAATCACTATCTCGCTTCCACTCTTTATTATTTCACCAGTTATTCCATCTATGCCTGCAGATTTACCATTCTTCACCTTTCCCACTACTTCCTTACTAAATTATCTCAATCCCAAAAATACCTATTTCGTCTGTGTACATAAATCCCCACACAATTCACTATTCACCCTTCATTACTGCCAATGTTATGCGAGATTTCGAAGTTGCCTCCCACTCCTCACATTCATTCATCAGTATAAACACCACCCCTATCATTATTCTATGTAATTCCCCATTTCATTATTAACTTTCGCGACTTCCTTTTCGCGTTAAGTCCCCATTTTTATAAGGTGCTGATCACCATTATGATTAGTGCCCTGTATTGTGAAATGGTTATATTAAAGAAAAAAGGAGCCACATGTAAGGCAAATTTTCTGGGTGAGCACAAAAGAGCGAACTTTAAGTGAAAGATTCGGAAATTGAGAGAAAAATAGAGTAGATGTGCCAAGATCTGTTTTGCATAAACAGCCAGAAGTTGCAAAGTTTCCGCACAAAGGATTATTGTGAAAACATTGCACTTATTTCATTGGCTGCAATTGTGTAAATCGGTAAGTAGAATCAAGGGGATCCCAAGCTAAGAACCAATTTTATATCCTGTGCACTTACCTTAATGCCAAAGATGAAGAGATGTGAGATGGTATGACGCACAGCAATGACGGATGAGAATGCGCGTTATAGTATTTTGGAGTGAACTGTTTTGTTTTTGAGGAACAGTGCTTGTAAGAATGGAAATGTTTTACGGTACTTGGCTGGAAAGTAACTAGATGGACCAGACCACTTTGAAAGAGGGGAAGGCGGTTGAAGGTCTGACTTTAGTGGCTGTCGAAAAATGTGCCAGAGTTTATTCTCTGGTATTTTCCCATGGAAAATAAAATAATGTGATGCTGAGCGAACATGTAAACACTTCTTTTTTTATGGTATATAAATGTTTCCTTTGTATTGTATTTTAAAATTTGTTTATAATTTATTTTAGTTTCCAATTTGGGAAGCTCTCTAAGTAGTGGAAATGCAGGTGAACAAAGTTTTGCCTTTCTTCACAAAATGCTAGTTAGCTTCTAGACAAACCTCAGAGAAATGTAATGCCTCATTCTTCCAAAGGTAATTTTAAATATAAATTATATAAATAATAAATATATAATATATAATAATAAGATATAATAATAATAATAGATAATATATAATATATAAATATAATATTTAATATAAATATAATATAATATAATTATAAATATATATATATATAATATAGATAATATATATATATATATATATATATATATTATATATATATAGAAATATATAATATATATATATTATATATATATATAATTATATATAAATATATATATATAATAAAATATATATATATATATAAATATATATATATATATATAATATATATATAATATAATATATATATATTATATATATAATAATATATATAATAAAATTATATACTTCTCTCCCCAGACTGGAGTAAGCACACATGCACCGGAAACAAAAGTGAGTAGAAGAATATGACGCAAGTCGAAAAAGAAAAAGCCCAGCCTTACCGCCCACTTACCCTTTAGGAGAACTCCTCAGTCAGAAATAATCCACCCAAGAGTTTTTCATATCTCTCATCAAGTGTAGTTCACTTTTCAGGTGGACACAACCATACCCCATCACAAAACCCGCATATCTCCCCTATCATGCACCTTTCTTCTCCCTTTGCCGAAAATCTCATTCCAATTCCAGGCATCCTTTGACTTCAATCCACTTTTCTTGGTCCGTCCCGCCGTCGATTCCAGGCACACTCACCACTATACATCCTATTAACCAACCGACTATCATCCATCCTCTCCACATTATCCAAACCATCCACATCTTAATGTACTTTCATTTATCTCTCATTACTCCTTTCTTCACACCACACAATTCCCAATGCTTCTTTTGCTCAGCTTATATTCTCTCACCTAACACCCCCTAAGATTGTCCATCTGAAACATTGCACTTTAGATCTATTCCTTTTATTCCAGACCATATTTTCAAACTATACATTAATACAGTAACACATACCCTCACGTAATACCCTACACACTTCAAGACTAGTCCTTTACAACCACCCAAGGTTAATGCCCCATCTACCTTCCTACACACAAGCTTTCTACTACCTCGCACCATTCTTCTCTTCTATATTATATTATATAAATATATATAAATATAATATATTATATATAATAAAATATAATATATATAATATATATATATTATAATATATATATATATAAATATTATATATATATATATATAATAATATATATGATAATAAATCCAAATTATATAATATATTTATGCAATCCAATGATTTATCTATCTCTCCATCACTAATTAAGGCTATTTTCTATATTTATCTAAAATTCAAACAATGTCTAACAATAAGAATTATGAATGAATTTACCTTGATTCTTACATCAATGGATTGAAATAGTTATGCTTCCAATTCACGAGTGAAAAGATGCCATATGATTGAAGGTGAGTTAATTAATAGTGGGTTATAGGTCAAGTTATAACCAATTCACGTCTGTCACGTCAATATATAAGTCCAGTTGTTTATGAATAATTAAATGATTATCGCTCGCTAAATATAGATATCCTCTGCTTGTAACTGAATGAGCACCTCTATTGTCTATATATTCTTTCTTCTTATTCTCATGTGACTTCTAATTCTCTTATATTATCAACTTATTTCTTTTACTATGTAGCTCTAACATATATTTTCTTCTATAGTATTATAACAAAAACATAAATCAAATTAAATATTTATGCAAGCGCAATAGAAACTTCATACAGCAAAACAATGATGATGTCTGACATCATCACCGTTTACTACAAAATATATATATATATATTATATATATATATATATATATATATATATAATAATATTATATAATAAATATAATATATATATATATATATATAAGATTGAATGAGTTATAGTGGTAAATAAGATATTATATATATATTATATATATGATAATATATTATATATAATATTTTATAATATAATTATATAATATAAAATTTTGATTCAAAATATAGAAAATGACTTTATATATATATATAATATATATAGTATAATATATATTATAATATATAATATATATAATATATATATCCCATTAATACATTTGCTTTTATTAATTTTTTATTTTTTAAGATTCCTTCAAAAGCAGTTGAAATGCCTGAAGTTGCGATGGCAGCCCTGGATAGCATTTACTGGTTTGGAATTTGGACTAAACATTTGACTTTTACTTCTGACGTAAAGAGTCCGTTACTTGGATCAGGATTAGTATCAGCATCGTCAGTTAATAGTCGGGGAGACCCTTCTTCTGTTACTGCATCTGTTTCAAAGGAATTAAGTGGACTTAATTCTGCAATTTCTCAACCCCAATCGTAATGTATTATATCATATATTGAGCATTGTTCGTGTAAATTGAGTGTGTTTTTTGTAAGTTAAATATTAAATCTATCTTGTGCGTGAGTAACTTTCTTAAGTTTAAGTTTGATTCATTTATTGAAATTCACCTTTGAATTTGAAACCGGTTGTATAACATTGTTGAAGTGTCTAAACTCTAACCCTTTTTTTTTTTTTTTTTCTCTATAATTGTTGTATAGTCTTGGGGTTAAGTGACTCTTTGGAGATTTCATGGGTGAATTACTTTCACCCTAAAGAATAATATAGTAAAATAATGTCAAAATATGAACTCAGTTTTATAGTGTCACAACCCGACTTGTGAGCCAGAGTTGTGATTGCAGTAGTCAAAATTTGGGAGATCAAAATAATGGATTTGGGTGTTAGATTTTTCTTTGTTTTTCTTTTTATGACTACCGCAGTTATTAAAAGTCTTGATATTCCCATATTTCTTTGTGATTAATTAATATGTAAATTGCTCATTTTTGCAATGTTGTTCAATATGGTTAGAATACTTTTCATCTTTAAAAACATCACATTATTACAAATTTAAAAAAATAAAAAATTAAATCTTAAGATATTTTTTATTGTTAAAATAAAAATAATAAATATTGGGTTTAAATGTAGCATGCTTGATCCTGTTAGGAAAAAACTGATTCACTAACTAAACTGAATGCTGTTTGACATTTTGCATTACAGCTTGGTCCACAACCTATTCCTTATCCAACTCAGGCTTCAGAAAGAAAACCCCAATCCAGTCTTCTCTCTGGACCACAGAGAGCTTCAGCTCCATCTGCCTCAGCTCAGAGTTTGACAGAATTGACCAAAAAGGATACTACCTCATCTGGAGGCCCGTCATTGGGCAGTTTGGTTGGGCCCACTGCTTCGGGTCATGCACCTTATCAGTCCTCATCTAATACTGGTTATGGTTCCAAAGCATCATCCTTCCCCTCTCCCCCTGCACATTATACCCAAAATCCTTCGCAGGTAACGTAACCAAAGCTACCCTTAAATGTACTTTGTATTATTTATTTTTTTTGCCTTTAGACTTTAGTATAATAATCTATTATATAGTTTGCAACTAATTTCTATCTGTTGGCATGGAAAGGTTTTGATGTTTGCAAAAGATTAGTAAAAAAAGTTTCTAACTATTAATTTCTAATAATTAGCTGATACGTATTAAAAACCTTTTAAGATTATATTATTCTTAAAGTAGTTTATAATAATTTTATCATTTTGTAAGTGAAAAATACATGTTTATTAATTTTTAACTAAATATGCATGAAAAAAAATCTTGGATCATCATTTTAATTCCTATAGCTTAGTTTCAAAAAAAAGTGCTAATTTTTTTTTCTTTATCCTCTCCACGGATCCCCACAGATTGGAGATGGGATACGCAACATGCAACGGAAACAGATTAGTTAAGTATATATAAGGAACATGGCCTAAGAAAAGAAAGCCTACTCATACCCTTAAGTGCGAGCCCGTCGCAACCAAAATCCACTCTACAGCTTCACAACACCTCAACCGACCCCCACTCTGGTATCTCATCAATATAAGGGTTCATCCCATGGGTCAAGCTCACAACCATCCACCCCCACCCTCCACAAAACCGTGCCATATACTCCTATTATGCACCATTCTTTCTGCACATGCTAATTACACATTACTTTCCTTCAGACACTTTTGCTAACTTGATCCACCTTTTCTTAGGTCCCCCAGAACGGTCGATTCCCAACACACACACCAATAAATCTGCATAGGCAACCAACTATCATCCATGCTTTCCCTATAACCAAACCATCTTAATACATTCATTTATTCTCTCATTCACACCTTTCCTCTTACCACACAGCTTTCTAACACGCTCTTTCCTAATTTTGTCGATTCTTTTCACACCTAGCTCCCCAAAGATTATCCATCTGAAGAGACTGCACCTTAGATCTATGTATTTTATTCAATATCATAGTTTCGCTACTATACATTAACACCAGTAACAACATAATCCTATGCGGAACCTTAACATACTCAAGACTTGATCCCCTCGCATTCATCAAAGATTTTACTGCACCAGCCACCTTCTTACTAATCGTATATTTCCTATTACACACTGCATCATCCGTTCCCTTTTATTCGTATAGCCTAAATATTTTATTTAAACTGATACTTGTTTCAGTTACTTACCATCCAACATGATTTCACACTGCAGACTCTCCTCACCCACCACCACCACTTAACTTTCAAACCACTCTCCTTTTACATAGACTACCAATCCCCTCAAGCTTTCTTAGATTTTCCAAACAAAACTAAATCATCTACGTACACCCTTACCCCCCATTTTCCTCCATTCTTCATCAGTTTAACCCCCTCCCCTGCCACATTTACCTTTACTTCTTCCACACTCATTCTCCCCTACCATCTCCACTTCAAATTCTTTCATCACCCCATCCATATACAAATTAGATAGCTATGGAGATACAACACATCCCTGCCTCACTCCACTATTAATTTTAAGCCATTCAATCCAATCCATTTATTCTTAAACACGCTTCCCTATCAACATACATTCTTTTGATTTCATTCAGAAGCTTATCACCAAAACCATTTATCATTAACACTTGCCACAGAGCTTCCCTATGAATCCTGTCAAACGCGTGTTGCAAGTTTATAAAACCTTTTTGTAAAAATTTGATCTACACATCCTCTACCATTTCTAAATGCACCTTGTTCTTCAGCAATCAGCCTCTCAATCACTCGATACACTTTCAACCAAAAATACCAGCACATATCTTCCCAACACACAATAAACTAATTTCCTTGTAATTTTCACAGTTCTCCTTATTACCCTTACTCCTATACAAGGGTTCTTCAACAGCTCTCCTCCAATCCTTCGAAACTACACCCTCCACAACTTCCATATGCAGTCAAATCACAATCTTGCCTCCATTCTTGATCTTTTCACCAGAAATTCCATCTATTCCTGTTGATTTCCCATTCTTCAATTTTCTTAAATCTACTTGTTACCTCATCTACAGAATACTTACTTCTAATAACATCAAACCCATTCACATTCACTATCACCTCTTAATCACTGCCAATGTTGGGCAGATTTTCGAAGTGTTCCCTCCAAACCCTCTTCACGTGGATCTCATCAGTCACAAAAGCACGATCCCTATTCATTATTCTAGGAAGTTTTCCCTTACTCTCTTTCACTTCCTTCCAGAATATCTTTTTATTTCATATAATTATTTTTCATGTTAAAGCTATTTCAGAGCAGCTGATTTCATTTTTGATTGTAAATCATTATTGCTTAAATGTGAAAAAACTTATTTACAATGATGTTGCTGTTCCCCTAATTCTCCACTTCTTACCCATTTAAAAGCAAGTAGTAAAAAGTTGATTATATGATTTTTGAATTTATTTGTATTATCACATTGCTTAAAAGTATGTAGTGAAATATTGATTATATGATTTTTGAATTTATTTGTTTTGTCACATCACCCATCTTGTATCCATTAGTACAGAAAATACCCCCGCCTGCTTTTTAATAAAACTTGACGAAAAATTGCTATAAACTGCTTGCTGCTTCTCACAACGATGTAAAAAAAAAATGTTTGTTTCTTATTTTGAGGAAGTAGATGAATGTATGTTATAGAAAATGCAGTAAAATCTGATTGCATTTTCCAACTGATAAAAGTTTTACTTTCAATTATTGTATTAGCCTTTGACCGATATAAATTTAAATTAAACAATTATGCTAAAAAACTGGGCTGGACTAAAAGTACTAATCAAAACTGTACAACATCCATTCTGAAGAAATCATTTTCTTCATTACACTTTATAATGGTATATTCAAAAACTGTTTCGAAGAAAACCATATTAATTGGCCTCTTTTATATATATATATATATACTCAAATATATATATATATAATATATAACGTGTGTATATATATATATAATATAAAATATATTATATTATATTACTATCATGGTTATTATTATTATTATTTATACTATATATATAAGATATATATACCTATATATAGCAACGCCTTGCGCAGGAGGTGTGAGTCACCCTCCTCATACGAGAGGGACGCGTGGTTCAAGATCCTCCTGCTTAACAGCTTGGTTTTATCTAAACCTGGTCAAAGGAATTAGAAACTTGAGCTGGGCTACCACGTTGGCCGGCGCGTTTGCGATATATCATACTAAGTGATACGACCGGCCTCGAAAGTTCGCTTTTCTGTCGTCCCGCCGTGTTACCCCCTGCCATAGGCGGGAGAACAGCACGTTTAAATATCACTAACACCTGCCACTTCCCCGTTAAGCTATTTATATTATTATATATTATATGCCCTTGCGCTCATACTATACTAGTGGTAGGAATCAGCTATATACTATTACCCTGATTACTTACCTATATATAGTTACTACTAGAGCCTGACCTATTATATATTATATAATTATATAGTCATATACTATATTATATATATATAGTATAATCATTGTCATCATCATCATCATCATCCAGATTGGTGGTTAAGTATGCAACATACATCAGAAACAGAGAAGTCAGTAGAACATGACGTAAGTCGACAGAAAAGCCCCCCGCCCCACCATTCCCCGTCCATTACCCATTTATTCATTTCTAGGGCCAGGCGACCAGACAAAACCCCGCCATTCACTCCCTATTATGCATCTTTCCTATCGCCTTTGCCTGACACGCCCTATTTACGCTATCACATTCACTTCGCCTTTATTGACCTCAGATCCCACTTTTCTTCCCGCGCCGCAGCTGGTTCAGATTCCCTAACGCACCAACCGGAACTTATCATCTATCCTTTCCATATGACCCAAAACAATTCTTAACACACACTCGTTTATTATCTCATTTACGCCAGATACGCCTTTCTTCAAATCATAATACTCTCCAATACATTCATTCCTCATTTTATCAATTCTTCTCGCACCTAACACACCCTAAGATCGTCTATCTGATCGGATTCTACCTTATATCTATACGTTTTATTTCACACCATAGTTTCACTACTATACATTAGCACCTGTCGATAACTGACATACCCTCTATATATATATTTATATGAGTAGTATATATATATATATATATATATAGTTAATACTATACTATATATATATTATTAGGTAAATTAAATAAACTATAATATTATATATAATATACTATATATATAACTATATAATAGTATATAAGATATATAAACTGTATTAATACTTTCAGAATTATTCAAGTAGTAGCTCCTCTGGAGTAAGCAACAATAATTACGCAAGTGCAAGTGTAAACAGCAGTAGCGTTAGTTCAACCAACAGTAGCAGCAACAGTAGCGCAAATCCATCCGCAGGAAGTGGTTATGGATCTAACTACTCTTGCCCAAGTTTGTCAAACTGAATGGGCAGTATCAAAACCAACGTATTCTTCCAGCGTTTCTAGTCATTGCTTTTCAGCCATCGTCCTATGAATGTTTCAAAGACGCATTCTACCGGCTTAAAGATACGTCTCAGGTATAATTTTTAGTTTATTTATCGAATTTACTTTTGAAATGATTGTAATGAAATTTTATATCTTAATTAACAGCAATCATATGATTATTCCTATACTTCCTAGACAGTAGTAAAATGTGTGTGTGTATATATAGTATATACTATATATATCATATATAGTATAGGATAGTAGGTAGATAGGATAGGTATATAGCATTATTAGACATATATATAGTACATATATATATATATATATAAATAATCTATATACTTATAGTATATATCATATAAGTATATTAATATAACTATATATATATATATATACCCTACCAACTAAATATGTCTAACCTATATAGATAGTAAACCTAATAGCTACGGACCTGTTTAGTAGGATAGAATTGTTGCGCATACTCTGCAGCGTATTGAAAATTATCCCTCCAGTCCTTATGTCTTATTGATATGTAGGGTCTCCCATGACATTCCAGTGCCTAATGGTTCACCTTTTTCTAATGCGTTCATATCCACACCCATTCTCCAGACAACATATTACAGACAGCACCTTTTATCCACATATCATATACTTAAATTCACACCCCTTCTAGACATCTTACAGACATCCCTATCCCTTATATCCCTTTCTGCGGGGGAAAAGGAATTGCCCACATCGTATGTCCTGCTTGACGTAGAAGGCGACCAAAGGGACGGTGGTAATTGGGTTGGTTGCCACTACCACTTTTGCCCGGAATGATAATACATGCCTCGGAGAGTGTCGTGGTGCCTCCTTTCCAGCCACTTCTGTTCTATGGAACTCCTTGCCATCTTCTGTTTGTCCAACTGTATTTAATCTTCCTTTTTAAAGCCCACGTCTGCCCTCACCTGAGAGATTTGCGTTAGGCTTGGGTGGATTTTTCTGTATTTTCTACCCCATCCTTGAAAAGGTCCCAGCCTGTCTGCTGGGACACCTATTCGAGATATTCCTCAGAATCCTTCTGGCCATTTACAATCAGTTTGTAGTATTCTTAACCTCCTCAGCAATGACAGCAAAAGTGCTACCGTTCTCTTACGATGAAGGGTATACGCCTTTGCTTTTCCCTGTTCCCACCATCTGGCTGGTTCTAGCATATCTCCAAATCCAGGCACTCTGCCGCCTTGTTAAAGGCATCATACTTGTCTCTCACTGCAGTTAACCAAAGATCCACTCCAGTTTTTACTGACTGCTCTAAAACAGTGGATGGCGGTGACGTATCAGCTATTTTTTCTGACCACAACCTCTCCCATACTTTCCCCCTCATGCTTCAATTTTTTCGGCAGGATTAATGGCTATAATGATTGCCCTTTCTCGAATTTTATTCCTTAACCAAGACCACTCTTATGTAATTTATTCGTAATATAATCATATATATATATTATCTACTAGTATATATTATATATACTATAACGTATATATATATATATAGTATATAATAATAGTACAATTATATCATACTTATATATATATATCATATATATAATATATAAATATTCTTTCTTCTTTCTTCACCTTCCACTTTGCCCCAAGATTGGTGTAAGTGCTGACAAGCATCGGAAAGAAAAAGCAGTTGCGATAGACCCATGAAAATTCTGAACAAGAAAGCCCAGCCTTACCGCCCCTGCGGTCACATTATATGTGAGAACTCTGCACAGACAGAAAATCCACCCGTCTAGAGCATCCATGGGACCGCGACGGGAGCCTCCACTATTGGCTAAATCGTCAATGTAAGGGTTCATCCCCTGGCCCAGGCTGGCCACAACAACCATGGCCCCCATACAAAACCCCGCCCATTCTCTCCTATCATGCACCTTATTCTCGCCCTCTGCCAAACTCACATTTCTCTCCTTCAGACATTCGCTTTCTTAGCCTCAATCCACTTTCTCTTCGGTCTCCCAGACGGTCGCTGCTTCGGTCTCCCAGACACACTCACCACTATAGGCATCCGCGGCCTTGAAGTCCACCGGGCTTAGTCATTCTCCCTTCCACATGACCAAACCCATCTCAACATACTTTCATATTTTATTCTCTCATGTACCCCTTTCTTCACACCCACACCACCACTCTCTAATACGTTCAATTCCTCTCTTATAATTCTTCTCACACCGTAAGCGACACCCCTAACGATAGTCCTCTGAACGACATTGAACTTTAGATCTATTACCTCTTATTCCAGACCATGTCTTTCACTACCATTACAAATAACACAGGTAACAACATATCCTCATGTATAACCCTAGCACACTCAGACTTAGTTCCCTTTGCCATTCACCAACGAATTAATTGCACCAGCCAAATTCCTGCCATTCACAACTTCGCTACTACACTCTGCATCACGTCCGTTCCCTTCTCATTCAACATATACCCCCTAAATATTTAAACTTCAGACACTTGTTCTAGCTGCTCACCATCTAACATAATTCCAGACATAATATTACAATATATATATATATATGATAGACTTACCTTTCTTAGTTACAAATAATCATGGACATTTTGTGTAGTAATTTAAATGTCCTTTTTGATCGATTAAAAACATTACTGAGGCTAGGTACCCACCCATGAGTTGGAAATCACAACCTTATAGACAAAGAAACTAATAAGTATTTTATATATATATATATATATATATAATATAATCAATAATATATTACTACTATATTATATTACTGATGTATAATGCATATACACATATATACATACCACTAATAGTATAAATGTTTAGTATAGTAGCATAGAGCTGACGTTATATATATAATATAATAGTTATATAATATATACAGCTTTTCACTTTCTTTTTTTTAAATCCTTTTTTTTTTCTTTTTTACCTTCTCGCCTCCTGGCCACACCCTCACTAAGGTACCCCGCCGCAGCCTCCATCCCCCTCCGGCTCCCTCCAGAGATCACTTAAGACTGTGATCCCAAGTTTGCTCTGGAATGGAAACTAATTCCGGGACAGACTAGCGAGAAAGGAGAAGACCCGTTTCCCGGGCCTGGTTGCATTTCATGCAGATATTTGATAAGTTTGGTTAGATTTGAATCATTGTTTTTGCTAGTATTGCAGGTTTGGGTTGTGACCGCATCTTAATTTTTCTAAAAATGATTGGGTGGGTTATTGGATGTGAATTAAATTCAGTGCTATTTCTGGTGGGTGATCATTTAGTATATTGTTTGGTTGTCAATTTCTTAGATATTGATTTGTTAGGTGAGTATGTATTTCTTTGGTGTATGTGGTGTTACTTAGAATATGTTTGTATAATAAGGCTGGGGAAGATGGAGGGGGTTTTAGTCTGTGGTGAGTGGGGTTAGAGAGTGCAATGTGACAGGGGTGTTGTGGTGTCTGTGCTTTTGCATAAAATTGGGCTGCTTATCATTTCGTAGGTTCTGTTATAGTAGAGTTATCTTTGTTTCGTCGTGTAAGTGTTGTTGAGGTGTAAGTGTACATGCCTTATTTTGTGTTGTTAGGAGTTTTCTCATGTTTCCCTTGGTTAATAGTGGAGGCCATACCGGTGAAGCGTAGCTCAATGATGGGCAGATAAATTGTTTATAAATGGTGATGGATCCTGTTTGTTATTTTTGATGTCAGTGCCTGCTATGGTTTTTAAAATGTTTAGTTTCCTGTTTGCCGATGTTGTAATTTTTTCTATCAGTTTTGTGAAAGAAGTGTGTGTCTAGTGTTATTCTTAATGTTTTGGATGTTATTTATGAAGATTTGAGGATTGGTACTGTTGTGATTAGTGTGATAGAGGACTTGTTTGGTGAAGCGGACATTCTATTGTCCGTTAACCAAGTTTTATTTGGTTGATGTATTGTTGGCTTATGAGTGTTGGTGTGTTTAGATTCTGGTGTGTGGTAACTATGGTGATGTCATCGGCTTAAGTTATGTTTGTGGTTGTGGAAAATCTGCTGTGAATAGGTTGAAATGTGTAGGGTATAGTATTGCTCCTTGTGGTACACCGTTTTTAATGTTACTGTGCGCTACTTGTTATTGATCTGTATTTAAGCTTTTTTTCCTGATAGGAAGTTGGATAACTTCTTCAAATTAGTAGGGTTACTTGATTTTATTATTTGTGTATTAGATTGGTCTGGGACCATGTTCGAACAGCCTGTTTATGTCAAATCCTACATGAGTAGTGTTACTGTGTCGGGTCGAGATTTAAGCCGTCTATTATTGGTTGTATAATGTTTATGAGAGCTGTTGAGGTTGAGTGGTTTTGTTGGAAGCCATGTTGGAACTTTTCTTTAGGGATGTGTGGTTTAATTCTATTCAGTATGAGCTATTTTAGAAGCTTACACAGAGTTGATAGTAGTGAAATTGGGCGATAGGAAGATATGGGTTTGAGGGGTCTTTTCCTTGTTTTAACTTTGGGATGATAATTGCTCTTTTTCCAGAGGAAGGGAATGTGATTTAATTTGATCGAGTTGTATATGTGTGTTAAATGAGTTAGTGCAATATTTCCTCCTAAGTGTTTAATTGATGTTTGAGATGTTATCAGGACCGGTTGCGGTGAGGTTTTTTTGAGGGTCTTTATGGTGTGTTTAATTTCTATTTGGTCGTGGTTGCTTTTTATTTTCTTAAGGGATCTGATTATTTACCTATTTTGTGGAGAGGTGGGTTTATGACTTTGTTTTGCGAGATGAGTTGCGAGGGTGTTGGTATGTTGTTTTGTTCGTTTCGTGAGGATTGAAAGTGTTGGATTTGGTTATAGATTCGTTGGAAAGTTGTTTTTTTTTAGTGGTTATAATGTTTGGATTAAGTTACACATTCTGTTGTTTGGTGTGTCCAGCTTTTTTTTTGTAGATCGGTTTGAAAATTATTTGAAGTGGGTGTTTCAGTTAGTTTGTAATTTGTGTGTTTAAATTATTGGTTTGTGCTTTAATTTGTTGTGTCTGCTGTGCTGATTTTTTGAGTAGGTTTCGTTGTTTGTTCAAGTTTGAAATTTCAGGTGTATGGATGGGGGTTATATTTTTTGGGATCCCCAAGGTATATATAGGTTTGTGGCTGAAGTGAAGTTTTGGATGGCTGTGTTGTGTTGTTGTGGTATTTGAGATTGTTTTAGATTGAGTATTGTTTTTTGTGTGTTCTGAGAATTTTGTCCAATCTGATTTTTTTTTGCAATTTGTGAAAGTTTTCCTATAAGTATGGCTGTGTTTGTTGGTTATTTGGTATTTTATGATTATGGGGAGGTGGTCAGAGTTTAGGTCGGTTTTTGTTGACCATTGAGGAGTTTTGTGTGGGGATTTGGGGAGCATAGTGTTAGGTCTGGGGATGTTTTTGATTGGTTTGTTTGTGGAGGAATTCGTGTGAGAGTTTTTGTTTTTTATGATGTTTAGATGATCTAAATGTTATTAAAATGAATTCCACTTTGGTCTGTACTTTGGTTTTTGTACCATTTTGGGTGATGTGCGTTGCAATCACTTCCTATTATGAGTTTTGGGAGGTTTGAGATGGGGGTGGGGGTGCGATTTGGGGTGTAGTTTTTGGGGCAGTGTGATGTAAAGGTTTATTATGTTGTGTCTCTTTTTGTTGATCATTATTTTGAAAGATTGAATTTTGGTGGTATTGTCGTTTAGTAATGTTGTTGTGAGTGTGGTGGTGTTTGTGTATGGTAGTGAGTTATGTATGAGGATTAAAAAAGTATGTTTTTTTTTTTGTGTTTTGTGGTATGTAAATGGAGTAGTATCCATAAAATTTGGGTTCTGAGTGGTTTTCAGGAAGGTGTGCTTCTTGAATTCGTGCTAAGTGGATGTTATGTTGTTTTAGAAAGATTTTTATTTCTTTGTTTTTATTATGTAATCCGTTTAGGTATATTTGTAATATGTTTATGATCTTGCTTGTTCATCTTTGGGCAGTGGGTTATTGTAGGTGGGGTGAATATTTGGCATATCCAGTCGTGGTTTGTGGGAGGAAGCGTTTGTGGATCCACTGCTCACACCTATTTTATCGGATAGAATTTCTCTAATATATATATATATACTATATATATATTATATATATATATATATATATATATATATATATATATTTATATATATATATATAATAATATATATATATATATTGTATATATATATATATATTATATATATATATATATATATATATACTATATTATATATATTATATATATATATATATATATATATATATATATATATATATATATGCTCTGGTAAAAGGTGTTATTTGACGAAATTTGTTTTGACTGTTATTTATTGTACACAGAGCTACAGTGACACATCAGGAAACTCTTCAAGTTTAAGTGGTTCTTTGTCGACTAGCACTGGGGGATCGAGTAGTGGATCTAGCTTATCTGCTTCTTTGAATGCTTCAACCTCCAGCTCGGTGCAGCAGCCTTCTAAATCCTCAGTACCTGGTATCTTAAGTCGTTTCATTTTCTTTTAATTTGCTCTTGCAATATTAAATTAAAATATTTCCTTTACTATTTAAATGGCAATTCGACAGGATTTATCATTAATAATAATAATAATATTATTATTATTATTATTATTATTATTATTATTATTATTATTATTATTATTATTATTATTATTATTATTATTATTATTATATCATAAGTCGTTTCATTTTCTTTTAATTTGCTCTTGCACTATTAAATTAAAATCTTTTCATTATTTTTTAAATGGCAATTCGACAGGACTTATTATTATTATTATTATTATTATTATTATTATTATTATTATTATTATTATTATTATTATTACTTTGTTTTGTTTGTGTGAGTATTAGAATTCTTAAGTTGGAAAAGATCGAGGTATATGTGGTTGTACATATGGTTCATCTGAGGGTGATGTGAGTGCGTGATTTTCTGGGATAATTTGAATGATGTGTTGGACGGGGTGAGTAGGAGCTTTAGATTTGAGTGTGTTTGGCGACTTAAATGGTTGGATAGGTGATCGAAAAAGGGATGGTATAACAGGTGCCTCTGGAGTTGCGGGAGAAAATGAGAATGGTATGAAGGAGATTGATTTCTCTGAGGAGAGAGGTATGTGTGTAAGTAATACATTCTTCAGGCACATGAGTAATCATAATTATATGAGAGCTGGAGTAGAGATTGTATCAAAATGAAAAGTATGATTGATTTTGTGTCGGTGAAGGAGATGTTGAAATATGTGAAGGACGTTAAATCAGTAAGGGTTTGGGGATGGGAACGTTAGATTATCATGTCATTTTATGTAAATCAGATTAAGTTAGTGGGGTCATGGATGGAGAGGAAAGAGATAAGGAAGGAAGCGGGGAGGATTAAGAGTGAGAAGTTAAGTGAACAAGATTATGTGGAAAAGTATGTGAGAGCACTTTAAAATAAATCAGTTGAATGTGAACAAGGTGAAATTGAACAAATCTGGACGCAAATTAAAGAAGCCTTTGTTAGTAGTGCAAGAGAACTACAGAACACCGACTAGCAAAGACTTTAAAGTCCACTCGAGGCTAGTCTGTTAAGTATTTTTGGTTATTTAATGTGTTGGATGTGTCCACTGTTTTAAAACAAATATTATATATTTTTAAAGTTTGTGGTGTGCATAAGTAAGAATGTCAATAGTGAGTGGTGGAATGAAGAGGTTATGCAAGTGGTTAAAAGTAAAAAAGGAACTTGGTTGAATGTCCTAAAAGCCGATGATGAGGTCTCGAAAGGTGTATGGAAGTATATAAGGACGAAAAAAAGGAAGTAAAAGTTGCATAGGTAGGAGGAAGAAAGAGGTAAATGAACAGTTTGAATTAATAGGGAGGGTACTTTCGTTACTGATGAAATGCATGTGAGGAGAGGGTGGAGGGATCACTTCGAAAATCTGCATAGCATTAGCAGTAATGAAGTGATAGTGAATGTGTGAGGGTTTGATGATGTGAGAAGAGGTAGGTATTATGAGGATGAGGTAATTAGTAGGGTGGGTGGAAGTTAAAGAATGGTAAATCTACAGATATAAATGGTATTACCGGTGAAATGATTAAGACTCAGGGTTGGAATTAAAAAACTCGCCCCCCCCCCTCCAAAAAAAAAAAAATCCAGCTGCAAGTGGATTTTTTTTTCTTCATTTTATCTGTTATTTTCAATAGTTTGAGAGAGATTTTTAAAAATTATTAATATGCAATAATAATAGTTATTATGCATCATTCATTATAATGAATGATGCATAATAGCTATTATTATTGCATATTAATAATTTTTAAAAATTAGGCTCACTAATAATTATTAGTGAGCCTAGTTGCATTTTATTCAAGATTTGCTCTGATATACCTTTTAAATATTTGAAATAAAGGAGAATGAAATTTTTTTCTTTTAAATTTTACTACAATTGAATGTATCTGTAGATGGTAAATGACTAGAAGATAATAACTATTAAAATTTCAAAATAAAATGCTTCTCGGTAAATAATGTAAGAATTCTTTATCTTTGATTATAAATTTGCTACCTTGAATTTTGAATTTCCATTATTTTACGTAGCATGTAGTAAACTATAAAATAATTTGTAACATTGGATTGAAATCAGTAAGTGAATACATCATATTTTCCCATTTTATTTCCCAGTAATTACACTTCCCAGCAAAATAAATTTTTTTTTTTTTCTGTACCGAAAAGGTAAGAATTGATTTTAGGTGTATTTGATGCTCTGATTCCAAATATACCTTCCGTAATATAACATTGAATTAAGACCATGGCCTCCACAGGCAGACGTAGCTGTGTGAATCATCCAGACGTGTTTTGTAACATGTGGTGAATACACTGTGAAAGAAAGTAGAAAACTTATTTCTGACTGTGAGAAGGTCGTATCTGCCTTATTTTTGCTTCAAGTTGGGGGACCAGGATAAATCTTGGGCTCCACATTTCGTGTGTATAACATGCTTTGAACATTTGCGACAGTGGACAGTCAGAAAGAGGAAGTGCCTAAAGTTTGGAATACCAACGATTTGGAGGGAACCAAAAAACCATTACAATGACTGCTATTTTTGTCTCGTAAATATGAAAGGCACCAATAGGACCAATAGACTAAAATGGGCATGTCCTGATCTAGATTCAGCGAGGCTACCTGTACCCCATTGGGAAGAATGCCCATTTCGTCATTCAGCAGTCTGCCTTTGCTCTCGGAAGATGATAACAGATAAATCTACGTCTGACGAAGTCAATTCATGAAATCAGAAGAATTACAGCTTCAGCATGTCCCCCAACGTTTCAATCAATAAGAACTGAATTGATTTCATTAGAGACCTGAACCTCTCAAAGGAGTTTTCCGAATTACTAGCCTCCAGGTTAATTGAAAAGAAACTACTTCATTCAGATGTTAATATTACCTTTTATCATAACGGGGCTAAGGATCTACTGCCCTTTTTCTCTCAGGAAAATAAACTGGTATTCTGTAACGATATAAGAGGCCTCTTAGAGAAAATGGGTTTGACAAAAAAAACACCAGGCGAATTGCGCCTTTTTATTGGCAGTTCGAAAGTTCGAAACGGTTTGAAATGTATCTTTTTACACAATGGTAACAAGCATGGCTCTATACCCATTGGTCATTTTCCCAGCATGAAGGATGAGTATGAGAATATCACTAGTCCTGAAATTAATTAAGTATAAGGAACATTAGTGGATGAGTTGTGTCGATCTTAAAATGGTAAACTTCCTACTTGGACAGCAAAGTGAATATACAAAATATCCTTGTTTTTTTATGTCTTTGGGACAGCAGAGCTAAGAATCAGCACTGGGTTAACAGAAATTTGCCTGTAATAAATGTCGTGATTCCAGGAATACAAATTGTTACTAATGAACGTTTGGTTGCCAGAGGGAAAATCATTTTTACACCCTTGCATATGAAACTAGGGCTTCTGAAACAATTTGTGAAGACTTTAAATCTAGGTGGATCTTGTTTTGGCTACTTGTCACGTAAATTTCATGGGATTAGTAACGAAAAACTTGAAGACAGAATATTTGATGGTCCTCAGATAAAGCTGCTTATTAAAGATCCACAATTTACCTTATCAATGATTAAGGTTGAATCTAACGTATGGTGTTCATTTGTTTAAGTGGTACAAAATTTTCTTGGAAATCATAAGACAGAAAATTCATAAAATTAGTGGAAAATATGCTTTCCAACTTAAATAATGTCGTTTGTAACATGAACATAAAAATTTACTACCTCCACAACCACGTAGACTGGTTTCCTAACAACCTAGGTGATGTTAGTAATGAACAGTGGGAAAGCTTCCATCAGGACATTAAAACTATAGAAGAACGATATCAAGGTAGATAGAATACTCACATGATGGCTGATTACTGTTGGAATCTTCAGCTAGACTGTCCTCGTAAACTTTGCTATTAAGTTTAAAAGAAAATTTTTAGGTGATGATAACTGATCATTGTATATATCTATTTTCTTAAATAAATACCCTTCTTTGTATTTTTTTTTTTTTTGACTGGTTGTTGTAGCAAATAGTAATACCGTGAAATGTACGTGTTAAAAATAAGATAGTTTTATTCTAAATGAGGCCATAATAGGCACCAAAAATTGTGTTGGACAGTGTTGCCTGTCTTAGATACCTATATATCCTTACAAGTTTTTTTGCTTTTTCTGACCCAAGCTTATTTCAAACTTTTGACCCAACAAGACCAAAAGTAGAGATAATTCTTTCGATTGATCTAGAACTTGCTGGGCATGAATGTAAGGATGCCAAAATCTGGCAAAACCCACCTGGTAACTTTTTTTTATCAGTGCATTTTTCCCTTTCAAAATCTCCCATTTTACCCAAGTTTTTACCATACCAAACCCAACCCTGGTTGGTAGGTTGGCAGCTCTTCGGGGAGGCATCCAATGCAACCCAGCCTAGTTTTTTTTGTCCAACCCTGACAAGAATGGAGGCAGATTGTGATTGACTGGAACAAGTATCAAAGTTTAAATATTTATTAATGTTGGATGAAAAGGGAATGGGTGATAAAGGGTGCAGTTAGTTGCAGTAGGAAAGTTGTGAATGGTAGGAAGGTGGCAGGTGCAATTAAATCCTTGATGCTCTAGGGTTTTGCATGAGGGTATGTTGTTACCTGTATTAATATATATTAGTGAAGCTATGGAATAAGAGGTATTGATCTAAGGTCAAATCTGTTCAGATGGACAATCATAAGGACGTTTTAGGTACGAGAAGAATTTATAAAAATTAATGAATACATTAGGGAATTATGTGGCTTGAAGAAAGGCGTAAATTAGAGAATAAACGAGAGTTCATTAAGATGATTTGGTCATATAGAAAAGGTGTATGATAGTCGGTTGGTTAAGCAGATTTATATTGGTGAGTTTGCTTGGTAATTGACCGACTGGGGAGACTAAAGAAAAAGTGGATTGAGTCCGTAAAGGAATGAGAGTTTGACAGAGACGAGAAGAACGGTGCATAATAGGAGTGAATTGCTGGGTTTTGTGAGTGGGTATGTATGGTTGTGGACCTAGTCCTGGGTATGAACCTGACATTGACGAGAGAACCCAGTAAGGTTCCGTCAGTCTTGTGAAGCCCTAGGGTGTTTTTTTTTTTACTGCTACGAGCTCTCGCTTAAGGGAATGGAGGGGGTGGTTGGGGGGGTTTTCCTTTCGACTTTAGTCACGCTCTTCTACTTAGCTGTTCTATTTTCCTTGAATGTTACGCACCCCTACCCCCTATCTAGTAGGAAAAGAAGAGAGGGTAAAGAAGAAGTTATATTGTTGCTATTATTTTATTATTTATTATTATTGTTTATCACTACTATTAATTATTTTTTATTTTCTATTAGGTAAAACTGTAAATAGTTTGGGAAGTGCTGTTCCCCCTGGAGTCCCACAGCATTCGGTTTCGCAGCAGCATCAGCAGCAGTTAAGTCAGCACCACCAAACACACCATCATTTGCAGCAGCAGCAGCAACATCAACAGCAGCAGCAACAACAACAGCAAGTTGCCCAACAAACTCAGCAAACACAGCAGTTGATGGCAGGTCCATCTCAGTACGTTTCGCCTCAGCAAGCTGCTCTACAAGGAGCTTTACCACCACCCTTTTATAATGTTCAACAACCTCCTGCCATGTATTCTTTTGAAGATCTTCAGTTATTCCAACAAAGGATAACCCATATGGTATTTTTTTTATTATATATATATATATATATATATATATATATATATATATATTATATATATTTCATTTAAATTTATATATTAATATATTATATATAATATAATATATATATTATAGGGTTGTGGAAAAAAACGGTTTTTTTTTTAATTTGTTTTCTTTTTTTTTTGGCAAAAAAAAACGGTTTTTTTTAAAACAAAATGTTTTTTTTTTTGTTTTTTTTTTTAAATTACCTCTTTTAGTATAACCATTAAAATGTTTTAAATTATTAACCAGATTACAATACCCTTCCTAGGCCTACACTATTGACATTAATACGGATTATTATATATACACGTAAATATATATATATATATATATATATTATAATATATATAGTTATTATATATCTAATTATATTATATATATATATATATTATATATATTTATAATATATATAGTTATATATTGATCAAAAAATGATGGTATAACAGGTGGTTTTTGGGGTGTCAGGAGAAAATGAAGAAATGGTAGGAAGGTGATGGATTCTTCTGGTGAGGAAGAGAGGTGTGTGTGTAGTATACTTTCTTCTAAAAAAACCCAAGAGTATCCAAAAGTATAGCTAAGAGTTGGTGTACGGTAGACGATGGTATCGAAGTGAAAAGTAAGATTGATTTTTGTGTTGGTGAGAAAGGAGATGTTGAAGTATATGTTAGATGTTAAATCAGTGAGGTGTTTAGAATGGGATTATCGGATCATTATGTTGTTCTATGTAAAATTAAGTTAGTGGGGACTTGGATGGAAAGGAAGGTGATACAGAAGGAAGAGGGTAAAAATAAGAGTGAGAAGTTTAGTGAAACAAGGTAATAAGGATAAGTATGAAAGAACGCTCGCAAGTAAATCAGTTGGAATGTGAACAAGCTGAAACAAAAATAAATCTGGAAGCAATTGTTAGGCAGTGCAAAGAAGAAGTAGGTGGGTGTGCTCAACTAGGAAAGTAAGAATGCGAACAGTGAGTGGTGGAATTGACAGAGGTGATGTATAGCGCGTTTTAAAGTTAAAAAAAAGGCGTGGTTGGATTGTACTAAAAGCAATGATGGAGTTTCAAAAGGAAAGATGCTTGGAATTATATAAGGACGAAAAAAGAAATACTAAAATGCATACGTAGGAGAAAAGAAGAGGTAATGAACAGTTTGGAGAGGAGGATGAATGGGGACTATACCAAGGGAATAGGAAGCTCTTCTGGAAGGAAGCGCGAAAGGTTTAAGAATGAGAATAAGGGGAACCTGCCCTAATACATGGAATAGGGATGGTGTTTTTTGTAACTGATGAAATATGGATGTGAGGGGAGTGTGGGAAAGAACACTTCGAAAATCTGTATAATATTGGAGGTAATGAAGAGGTGATAGTGTTAGTGAATGTGTGTGGTTTCGATGGTGCAAGAAGGAATAGGTATTTTGGGGGATGAGGTTATTAGCAAAGATGAGGAAATGGGTAGAGTGAGAAAGTTGAAGATGGTAAATCTGCAGGTATAAGATGAAATTACTGGTGAAATGATCAAGAACGGAGGGCAAAGTTTCTGATTGATTGGATCTTGAAGTTGTGTAATAAAGCGTTTATGGAGGGTAATAGTTCGAGGGATTGAAGGAGAGCAGTAATCAGCACCCGCTTATAAAGCGGTAAAGGAGATAAAAGGGGAACTGTTAGAAATTATAGGGGAAATTAAGTTTATGGAGTGTTATAGGGAAGAAATATGTTGGTATTTTGGTCGAAACGAGTGCGCCGAGTGACTGAAGGACTGATTGTTGAAGAAACAAGGTGCGTTTAGGGAGTAGTAGAGGATGTGTGGATCAGAATCTTTACATTGAAGCAAATGATAGAAAAAATGAGGGAGAATTAGAAGAATAAATTGTATTTAAAGTTTTATGGATTTGCAACAGGGAGTATTGATTCAGGTTAATAGGGAAGCCTCTACTGGCAGGTGGTTTTAGTGAATATGTGTTGGTGGGTAGGCTCTGATGGAATCAAAAAGGAAAATGTTAAATGAAAAAAAAACCGGGGGAAATTTTAAAAAGTGGGGGGGGGGGAGGCGTGTGTACAGAATACATGGTGTCGAAAAGTGATTGGTTTAAATATTCAATAGCGGAGTGAGGCAAGGTTGTGTTAATGTCTCTTGGTTATTCTCAATTTGTATACCGGATGGGTTATGAGAGACTTGGAAGGTGGCGTGACAGGAATGGTGTTAGTAATGATCGGAGAATGGAGATGAGTGGAAGGGTGCCCTACTATATTATACTGCGGATGACTTTGTTTTGTGTTGGCGCGAATTTGAAGAGTTTGAGAGATTGGTAGAGAGATTTGGCACAGTGTAATAAAAGGAGGGGTTTGAAAGTAACGTAGATAAGAGGTTTAGGTTATGGTTGTGAGTGAGAACAGTCCTCAGTGTGAAATGTTAGATGGTGAGCCAGCTAGAAACAAGGTGTCCGAGTTTAAATATTTAAGGTAAATGTTGGATGCCAGGAAGTTGGCTGGTGCAATAAAATCGTTTGTGATGTATAGGGACTGAAGTAAGCATCTTTAGAGTGTAGGGTTTACATGACAGCTATGTTGTTACATGTGTTATTGTATAGTAGTGAGACTATGGTATGGAATAAGAAGTATAGTTCAATTGTACAATGTGTTCCAGATGGACAATCTTAGGGGCATGCTAAGGTGTGAGAAGAATGATAAAATGAGGAATGAACATATTAAAGAGTTATGTGGTCGCTGAAAGAATGGGGTAAACGAGAGTAAACAAATGAAAATATGTTGCGATGGTTTGGTCATGTTGGAAGGATGGATGATAGTCGGTTTTTAAGCAGATTTATAGTGGCGAGTGTGTTGGAAACCGACCGCTGGGGGAGATTTGAACGAAAAGTGGATTGAGTCAGTAAACGAATGTCTGAAGGACAGAAATTTGAGAGTTTGGCAGAGGAGAGAATAAAGGTGCATAATAGGGAGTGAATGGGCGGGGTTTGGTGAGGGGTATGGTTGTGGCCGCACCTGGGCCAAGGGATGAACACTTACACTGACCATTTACCATAGTGAGGGTCGTCGGCAGTCCGTGAAGCTATAGGGTGGATTTTCTGACTGTGCGAGTCCTTCTACGCTAATGGTAAGAGAGGGGAGACGGTAAGTGCTGGACTTCTTTTCGATCTTTTGTCATATTCTTCTACTGCTTTTCTTTTCGATGCCTTCTTACGCACCTTACCACCAGTCTGGGGAGAAAAAGGTAGATGAAGAATTTATATATTATTATATATATATATATATATATACTATATATTTATAATATTATATATTATATATATATATATAATATATATATAGTATATATTATATTATATATATACTATATATATATATATATTTATATATTATATATATATATATTTATCTATATATTAATATTATATTAATAAATAATAATAATATAATAATATAATAATAATAAATATTAATAATATATAATAATAATATAATAATAATATGATAATAATATATAAATATAATAATATAATAATAATAAATAATAATAATAATAATAATAATAATATATATATATAATAATAATAATAATAATAATAATAATAAAATAATATAATAAATAATTAATAATAATAATAATAATAATAATATAATAATAATATAATAAATAATAATAATAAATAATAATAATAATAACAATAATAATAATAATAATATCAATATCAATAATAATAATAATAATAATAATAATCAAGATCATGGAATGTCAATAATTATATGCCCTAGAGCACAAATAAAACTTTACTAAGTTAATAATCTCTTTATATATTGCATACTCATTTTCACATATGTATTCTACTGTATATTTATGCTAATACCCTAAAAAGACTTGATATATATGAAAAAAAATAGTAATCTTTTAAAAAAAAAACAAAAAAAAAAACAAAAAAATTTGGCTTTTTGGTTTTTCTTTAAAAAAAACATGTTTTTTTAAAAAAAAAAAAGAACAGGTATTTTTTTTAATCCACCCTAATTTATATATATATATATAATATATTATATTTATTATAAATATATATATTATACTAATAGTATATATACTATATATATATATATATTATATAGTATACTATATAATATATATACAGGGTGTTTCACGACTTTCTGGAAAGTCAGGGAAGGTCAGGGAAAATCAGGGGGGAAAAAATGGTCAGGGGGTCAGGGAAACGTTTTAAGATATGCTGAAAGTCAGGGAAAAGTCAGGGAAATTCCAAAAAGTCAGGGAAATTTTAAAATTTTCAAACACATATCGAAGAATGATTCCATTGGACCGAAGTTTGCATATTTTTGTATAATTCTTTTTTGTCCTGACTGTATATTGTGGAATAAGAGCATGTTTATTTGGATAAGTGAATAAAAGGTTGGGCGAGGAATGACATTCCATGAATCTACTTCTATCCTATTTCTTTCTATTTTTTAGTTCACTATTACATACTATTCTTCCTATTCTGTCCATAGAGGTTGTTCCAAATTCATCCTTTTTGATTAAAGGTGGTTGGTGTAAGGATGTGTTTTAGACTGTATGACTTATGAATTAATCCGTTTATATCTTTTTCTTTTTTAGGGATTTATACTTTTTAAGGTGTTTGTTTTTTTTTTTTTTTGCAGGTTTTGAAGAATTGATTTTGGATTTTTGTGCAGTTGAAGGTATTTATTATTTATTTATAAAATGATTTCAAACAAAAACACTAACTTTAACGACCAGTGTTTGGACGTCAAACTGAAACCACAGTTTATCAGGTGGTTGGGTAAAGGACCTGATAGTTTCCCAAGGCATAAACTGTAAAGTAGAATGTAAAAAGAACTTTGATCTATCTAAAATGGGATGCCAAGCAAGCCGAAGTTTCACATTCAAGAATGGAAACTCATTTGAATTTAATCAATAAAAACCAACCATCATTAAAAACTTTTTCGTTATGTGTTCTAATAATACAAATATTAGTGAAAGTGTGTGCACTGAAAATAATGCCATTCCATCAACTTCTAATCATACCTCAACCGATTGTAAATGACCCTGAGTGTTCTATTAATAACTAACCAAAATCAGTTAATCAATCAGTTTCATCTTTTTTGCATTAAAGATGATATTACAGGATCTGAAATAGTATGGGCATTAAAGGTGGTGGATGATAAAATCGTCTTTAAACTCGTGTGCAGATATAAGGGAAACATTAAATTAATGTTTCCAGATAGTGGGTGCTATTTGCTTTCAAATTTTAAAAAAATGGGGCCGATGAAATGTAAATACTTGTGATTAACTATGGACCTGCTCCCTAATATTTCTAGAAAGCAAAAGCACAATCACTCTCTATTTTGCAGTGAAGCTCATTCTACCTTGAATTAAAATTCAAAATATTTTTTGGATGGTGATTGTCTTTCTAAGAGACTCGATTAGTTTTTTTCTTCTATAGTAGTACCTGGGAATCAATGTTATGTGGGATTGTGGCAAATTATTAAATTAGGTCTGATATTTTCGCATGGAAATGGGACAGTGGAAGGAGGGTTTTCTATGTAATAAAGCAATTTTAGTGGAGAATATGATCTAAAAGAACATAGTCTGATTTCTCAAAGAACAGCGCACAATGCTATAAGATCTCATGAAAAGTATTCAATAAAGTTTCATATTACTCATAAATGTTGACAATGTAAGAGCTGCCCAAGGAGATACTGAAGAACATCCTCAAGAGTCAAACAGAACGCAAGAAGAAAGACCGAGAATAAAAAGGTTGAAAAAAGAAAAATATTTATTCATACAGATCTATAAACTTGAAAGATGTTAAAACTGAAAGCTTTTGACAGAAGAAGCGCTATAAAATCAAACTTTCAGATGCTTGAGAAGAAAAAGTTAACCTAAATCTCCCCATTTAGAACTTTTGTGATCACAGTGGAAGTTATTCACCTAGGCTATTAATGTAAGTTTTAAGTTTATTTCCTCTTTTTGTTAAATAACTACTGTTTGACTTTTGGAAAAAAATAAAAAAAGGAGTGCGTTGGACGGCTATGGGAAAGGTATATGGCTGCTTTAAAAATAAAATATTTTTTTAAATTCATGCCATGATGATGAACAGTATTTCTAAAGTAACAATTTTCAAATAATTTTAATGTATGACTGAGTAAATAGGCTGGCCAATATCGATTAAATAGATATTCTTATACGCCAAAAGTAACGAACACGCTTGGGTCAGGGAAATTTCGGGCGGAATTTGGTCAGGGAAGGTCGAGGAAAGTCAGGGAAATCAATTCAAAATTTCAAGTCGTGAACCCTGGGAATTATACTATTATATATATATATATATATATATATATATATATAGTATATATATATTATATTATTTAATATATATATATATATATATATATATATATATATATATTTTTTTATATTATATATATATATATTATATAGGTATATATATATATATATTAAAGTAAATTTCATTTCAAATTTAAATTTTATTATTTGTGATATATTAAAAGTTTAAATGTAGATACAAATCTAATGATCTAGAGATATGTGAAATCCTTGAGGATTGAATTGGGAAGTAGTGAATTAAATTTTAAATGGGCTAAGTGGCTATCTTAAGATTCCATCGAAATGAGGTGGGAAATGATGAACATAAATAAGTAACTGGTGGTTGGTTGGTTGATTAGGTGAAGGTACACAGATTTATTACACTCCTGGCTTCGCCTCGTTATTTGTAGATGTGTGTTTGCTTGCAATTTAAAAAGGGGTATAAATCTCACTCAATAATTAAATTTTTAAAGTTTTAATTTTTCCAACTTATAAACTAACTATATTCTTAATAAGGGAGTAAAGAATTGATAGTGAAATTTATGTATGGTAGCTACTTGTATTATTGTATGTAATAGAGAGTAGGTAAAAAAACTAAGTACAATTGAAAAACGATTGTGGTAATTGGTTATTGATTTTTTTTTATTTGCATAAGGATATAGTGAAATAAGTAGATTGATGAATTTTTTCTCTAAAAAGTAGACATTGACCCCAACTTATGTATTAGTTGAATTGGAGATAGATATCTTGAAAGTAGAAGGAAGGAGGAACTATCAATGAAATGCGTTAATGGATTATCGATTGGGCAAATAAAGGGAAGCAGTTGAATGTTAAGTA
>JABUQX010002147.1:10000-31670 GCA_015478945.1 Trachelipus rathkii | reverse complement strand
GATTTGTAGAATCGCAGGGCGTATAATAGTTCCTATTGTTTCTCAAATAATTTGGGGGGGGTAATATAAACTATATTGTGGCGTGAGAGGAATGACAAATTATTCTCGTTAAAAGTATCGACAGCTTAGCGAAAAATAATACAAAAGAGCATTTACTATTTTTTGGAGAAATTCAGTTTCGTTATGAAGGGGAAACTTGATTACATAAGTTAAAAAATTTAGATTGGCTCGAGCGACGGGGGACAGAGGTGGGGGGACGTTTTCCATACCCCGTGCGGGAGGGGCGGAGGAACCCCCGCGACACCCTAAGATGTTTAATTTTACTCCTAATACAATTGGAAAAATCCTTCGCGACTTAATTTTTTCTGTAGAAAATTATGCCTGTATTTTCTTATTGGAGGTATATATACATAAGTAGGGGGTAGTATGAGTGGGTAGGGGATATAATAAAAATATAGCCCCTCAAATATATAATATATGAGTAAATATTTTATATATAATAATATCTCATTAATGTTTATATTATTTTTCCTATAAAGGATATAAATAAAAATTTTCTCAAATAATATTTATTTCTAGGGGTAGGTAAATAATGGGTAGGTAGGTATATTTAGAAATATATTGGATAAAATACTATTTTTATTTATTGGATTTTATTATATCTTTTTGATTCGGTACAGAATGGCCTAAATTTATATATGGTATATATATATTATAAAATTAGCTTTTTCTCATTACGATCGATGTGGATTCTCTTATATTTAGGCTAGCTCAAAATTAGAAAATTGAAATGTCTTTTAAATATGAAAGCATTTCACAGAAAGAATGTCAATTCAACTTGATTAAAAGACTTTCGAAATTTCAATATTTGTGAACATTACCAATTCCATTTAAACTTTCTATGTTGGGTGATGCACAGAGAGGTAGGTGAAGTAGTAGGATTGTTTATAGCAGGTCAATGTACGTTCTAAATGGTCAAATTAATATTCTATTTATTATATTGTTAAATGATTTAATTATATAAATGTAATAGAACAGCTCTCGCTCAGATGTTGGGTGAAAGCGTATTGCTCAATGCATCTCTACTAAGATCTTAATCACCTTAATTTCTTTATCTTACATATTTTCATTGTGGTGTATATATTATTATAATATATAATCATATTTTAAATAGAATCATGCTATATAATTGAAGAAACCATAGTAAGAAAGTTACAACAATTAAATCGAACTTTTCAAAACTTTAATAATAAAGTAATTTTTTAATTGCTTTAAATTGTGTTTACAAGATCGTGTACGGAGGCGTAGTGTCCTCTTTTTAACACATCTGTCGGGCATTATGCAAGGTCCTGATGTCGATCGTGCTGACCTCTCTCGTATCCTTCCTCCGTCCAGTTAAGAACAAATTAGAGCCGGCCGGAGAAAGAAATAAGAATTTATCACTCTATATTGTATGTCTTTGATTTTATAATAAAAATTAAAATCTAATCACAATTAATAAACTAGAGTTTAGTTAGTTTAATAGATTTAAACTATAACTATGATAGATCTATTTTTACCTCTGGCATATAAATATCACATCAAACATATACTTTGTATGCTACTGTTTACAAGTTTCTTACAATATTAGCTCGGTTTTGTGTCTCCATATAATATGACCGTTCCTAGTGCGGTCACAACATATTACACCATGGAGAAAGATATTTTGAGAGATAAAATCTAATGTGAGATAATTACGTTCAGATCAGGGGGAAGCGTGCATATATATAACTAATATATAGCTTTTTTATTCAAGAATTTAAATAGTTTTTTTAAGAATAAAAGGTACATATATAAATAATAATAAGTAATATCAAATAATAATAACATTATTTATTTATTTATTTATTATAATATATATTATTTTTTGTGAGGTATATAATTATTATAAATATATATATATATTAATAATACCTAAAATTATATAATATTAAATATGAATTACAGTTTAATTTAAGTAATATATTCTATAGACTAATGGTACTGAAGATATATATTATAATATTTGTGGTATATTACATATATATATTACTATACTTCAAACACAACTATTATCTAAAATCCTAGACCTATCATCGCTCATTATACAAAAGTTTTCAAGAACTACTTTTATAATCACAATCAAGAACAAAAAATTCTGTCCTCTCTGGAGAGTGGCCAACCCCAACTTTTTTACACAAATGACTAGACACACTCATCATCTAACTGTCTAGACTTGCTGTGAAACCAAAAGGATGGGATATGCATTTTATACTATTAAAAAGTGAATCTTTATTTAATATAATTCTTTGTGTTTTTGAAGATGTGATGAGAGGAGAGAAATAAATAATAAAGATATATGCAATTTAAGAAATAACAAAACAAATAATAATAGAAGTTATTCCCCCCTTTCAGGTCTCTCAATACTCTTTATTTCAACGAGTATAATTTTTAATTAATTTACTACAGTTATTTTAACCAATTATTTTAATTAATTAATTTTAATTAATTTATTTTAAATAATTAAATATTATCAATATATTCACCTCTGAAGATTCAATTTTATCTTTCACATGACATCCTTTAATTTGTTTGCTCAGATGGTAATTTAGTTAGGTAATCTAAGGTTATGGGACAGAGGGGGTAATAACGACAAGTAATCTTTACCAACGTCGTTATGTTCAATAGTAGAACCTTCAACTCAAGAGGGGAGTTAATTATAGGGATCTTATTTGACTCTTCTGGGTATAAACACAAGGAATGAGTTGATCATGGTTATTAATATTTTCATGTTCTTGACCGACTATTGTTGAAACCCAAAATTACCCCTACAGCCCGCTATGCATTGGCGTTTTTTGGTATAGTTAGATTAAGATTTTAATATATAAAAGAAGTTAAAGTTAGTGTTCTCCTTTTGAGTTTTGTTTTGATTTTGTTATAAATAAAGGAGGTGCCTTATTTGATAGCCTCTATTCATACTCTGTATTTTCAAAGATGCAATTTGCGCTCATATATGGCATTATTTGTAGACTATATATAGATCTGTCAATTATTTGTCTCTCTTCTATGTAATTACTCTTCCTCCTATTATGTGTCAATTTTTAAAAGGGAGGGTTTATATAACAATTGTTCGCTGGTTAATTGTGCCTTGATTCTTTTCCTTCTTTGAGTCTCATGAGATAAAAATTATTCGGACATTCGAAATGTTTATAGATATCTCCGGTCTAGAATTCCATCTGTTCGCTTCATTGGTGTAACTTTGTAAATGTTTCCCCTGGTTGCGTGGCCTTTTTAACATTGCATAGGCCGGGGCGTTGTGTAATCAATGTAGAAAAGTGTGAATGATCCTAGTAGATAATTCAACATACCCTATGTAAATATCAAGACGAAGTTGGTATGGGTGTTGCCCCATGGAATAAAAAATTTTACTTGTTTCATCTCCCCGCAGAGAGGATTCCACCGTATAAAGGAGCTTACTTAATAGAGAGAATTGTGAAAAGGTTGTAGGAGAGAAGGGTGACTAACCCAGCGCATAGCTCTAATTACATTGTGGTGGAGCCACCATACAAAAGCACAATATACATAACATAATTAAGATACATAGTTTTTATGAGCTCTGATGTGTTTGTGAGGTTGAGGGAATAGTATAGCGGTGAAAATGACCCTTTTTATGTATTAGAAAGCCGTATAAATAACTTGAATTTAAGGAAAAGTTCTTCCAGTATAATTTACTTAAAAACTGGAGGTTTTAAATTTAACAGAGTTTTGAACGCAGATTATATTTTTATTAGGGCTTTTTTCCTCTTGCCAATTGTTTTCTCTTTTTATGCCTTGTGTCTAAAACAAAATACAATTTATAATGTTGGAATACCTTCTGTGATTTCGGATTATTTTAGTATTATAATGATAATATAGTATAATTATATAGTTAAAAATATGATAAAAAAAAAACTTTGATTTGGGAAATATTTAAATAATATACATATATTTATATAATAAAAATACCTACTTTTTTATTATAAGGTAGGGTGATATTATAATCAGTGGATAGGGTGAGACTGTGATTATTTATTGGTAATTGAGTTATGGTTTAGTAGTTGTTAAAATTTATGTTTTATTATAATAGGGTGCTAGGGGTATGTTTTTTAAATTATTTAAGTTTAATATTTATTATTATCACCGGTTGTGGTATAAGTGATTAATTCTTATACCCCTAGGTAGAGATGGCTTATTATTATAATATAAAATAAAGGTTATATAACTGGTTAGAACTTCATAAATTAATATAAAATATATAACATATATATTCAGATATAAATAAAACATATTTTTTTATATTTCTCTCTATTTTTTGTCAATTATTTATGCAATCATATAAATATAAATCTATTGCGATGATAAATATATTTATTGATGAATTCGGAGCATTAGATTGACCGATTTTCATTTTATATAATAAAGAGTAAATTTTATATTTATTTCTTCGCCGCTTTAATGTTGTTGTAGCCAGCCCTAATACTTCAATTTATGGAAAATAAATGGTTTAAATAAATCAATCATACCTTTATTGTTATTTATTTGTATATAATCATAATAAAATAAAATCTTTATCCTTAATTTTAATTTATTTTCTTTATTTATATTATAAGTGATGTTATTTTAAATAATTAATGAGACGTATGTCATATGAAAATTGTTTGGAAATAGTTATAATAATTGGATAATTAATAATAGAGTGTAATTGGTAGGTATTGATAAAAATTATAAAACCTATTCGGCAAAAATTTTCTAGTTTTTAGTTGGGAGAATTTATTTTTTTAATAAAATTCAACAAATATATTTATATATTTGTTTTTAAAAATTAAAGGTGTGAGATAGAAGCTGGAGGATTATATGACAGGGGAAGTAGATAAAGTGGAAGATTAGAAAACGTATTTGAAAGTGCATGATGTTGAATATGAAATGGGTACTTGATAATTCATTAATATTTTAAAATTTCTAACTCTCTGTGGTGGCTCGCGCGCAAACATTCGTTTGAACTCTTCTATATGTTTCATTTTCTTTACGTTTGTGGATCAACCAATTTGTTACGACGACTTTACTATTAAGGTGTATACCGCGTGGGGTCCCAAACTGATATCAGTAAATTTAAATTACTAATATACAGTGTTTTACTTTTGCAAACAAAGATACATCAGGTATATCAGATTCTTCTTCTTTTTTGAAACATTAATCTCCTATGTGTGTGCATGAGGGCATTTTTGATGGACGACCCGGCTTTCTGTCGTTTAAATGTTCATTTATCTCAAGAGAAGGAACCCCCTTTCTCGGTTTTTTTTTTTTCTTTTCCTCCTACAACCCCCCGAAATATGGGGCCGCTGCAGTGGCTATTTAAGCTTTCTCATCTTCAATTTCTCATTATTCGTTAGTTCATGTAAAGGTGAGGGGTTGCAGCTATATATCGCATTGAAGAACTATACTCTTGTAATTAAAATTTAAAAGCCCGGGGGGGCTTCCTCGGGGGGGCCCCCGAAAACCCCCGGGAGGGGCCGGGCCCCTCGTCGAAAACCCCAACTAGTTATACTTATGAAAAGTCCCTTGATTCAAAAAGTTATCGTCACGACTGCTGAAAGATAAATAAGAACCAGAGGCGGGTAGATTAATTTATTCTCGATTTGTTTTGATATGACGATTTGAACCAGATTATTTAGTGTTCGTTGTGTATAATATGGTGAGATATTAGAAGTGTCTTTGGCCGCTGAAAAATATACGCGTCAGCATAAATGTATATATATATACTATAGAACGCATTATAAGTTTAGTTAGACGGTTTGTTTTGCTGTTGTATATCACCATATTAAGAATTTAACTAGTACTGAAGGCGCTTTGTATTCTATATATATTATATACTCCTCTGGTTTATAAATATATTATTAATATAATTATATTATTAATAAAATTATATAATTCTTGATATATTTATACATAAATGTATATAATGAGATTATTTTATTATTAAATTACTTAAATATATAAATATATTTATATTAAATAAATTTATAAATATTTTATAAATTAATATATAATATATTAATTTATAAATTATAAAAAATTATTTATAATTTTATATTTATTTATATTTAAATAAAATATTATTATTAATTTATTAATTATTTATTTATAATATATAATATGAATATATTTATTAATATATTATAATTATTTATTTATATAATTATAAACTATTATTAATAGATAAAATATATTAATTTTAATAATTAAATTTAAATAAATTAATTTTCATATTTTAAATATTATATAATATATAAATATATATTAGTTATATATTATAATATTATTTATTTTATATATATTTGAAGGAATGTATAATTTTATATGTTGACGGAGGTTTGAGTGACGTACTTGTTACGGCTGGATTCAGAAACTATATTTATTGAAAAGGAATTATACTATTCTAATATAAGTTAAATGGCTCTATTTTGACTAGATCTTGTGAAGTCACTCCTTGCCCGCATACTTGCGAGAGGCGAGGGTTGGTGGGTGCGCGATTCTCTCAATTTATTATGAGCTCCTTTGTGATTGTGTGTTCATCGAACTTGGCGAATTTTGTTTGTTCGTTGATTGAGTTGAAAGGGCAACTACATTGTGAATTAATATTTATCCCTATTATGTAACCTTATTTTTTTATTTCTCGGTGGTGTCTTGAAATAGAGACGGTTTAATATCTGCACGGGAAAATTGTTAACGTTATGTATTGACTATGATTTTTGAATAATTTTTCCACATTTCATATGTACAAAAATATATATATAATAATAATTGGCTTTTTTTTTTTTTTAGGATTTAGTTCATATCATATAAACCGTTTGGGTGGTCAATAAAATCATTTTATAAAAAAGTTTTATTATAATTTATAGTGATATTAGAATAATAATAATAATTGATATATTTATTATATCTATTTTAATTAGCCCATTATTTAGTGTAGGGAAATATATATAAATAGGGTTATTAATATTATTATTTATTATATAATTAATTTGGGGATATAGTTTCACAATATATTAATATCAAAATATAACTGTATTTTCACGTTCTTGATCACAAAAAGTGGCGGAAGTAGATCGCGCAAGAGTTTACGTATTTCTGCCTTCTAACTGAACAAGAACATCACTGCACCCTTCTCGGGGGCATATTATATGTAGGATAATTGATTATATTTATATTTATATAACAAAAAACTTAAAAAAATGATGTGATAGAATATATAAATAAGTATAATTAAGTTAATTATTATGATTATTATAATAATCCATATTTATATCTTTTTTTGTTATTATATAATAACTAAGTTATGGTCAAAGTCCTTTATCCGTATGTAATTTTCTCGGTATTCTGTCTTTAATTTTACTTACTAATAATATTTTCTTTTCAGAAATATAATTTTTAATTCATTCATCACATTAAAATATTTTTATCTCATCAAAGGGATTCAAATATGTTTAATAAATTCTAAGGCAATAAAAAAAGATAACAAAAAAATAGACACAGCAAAGCCATTTTTTGCGTTCTGTTAATTAAAACCATTTATTGATATAAACCCATGATATACTTGGGGTGGTGAAGAGGTTCAATTTTAATTTGGTGTGGCTTCTATATGTGGTAGAATAGAAAAAAGGACTTTGATTTTCGAGAGATATTATTAAAGGAGGAAAAAAAAAGTTTTGTTATTGACAATACATAGCTAATAATCTCTAGTTGATTCGCATGAAATATTTAAATAGGATTAACAGAGCTTATATATTTATGGTCACAAAAATATTAATAATAATAATATAATATAATATAGGTAGTATAGCATAGGTACCCTCCACGGGGGTAGTGCTATTTTCTATTTTCCCGATTAAATAGTGCATAATTTTTCGGGGGTTTCTCCCGATTAGTTATATTTATTATAATATTATATTATTTATTATATGTATACACTACACAGATCAAAATAAAACCAATACCCCGTTAATAAGGGTATAAGGGTACAATTATTTTTTTTGGGTAGAAACCATTCATTATTTCCCAAAAAGATAGATATAAATAAATTTGATAAATTTAGAATATATTTAGATAATTTTATATTTTATGATCCAGGAAGTGGAACTATCAACCGGGTTTTTTAATTATCATCCATCCCGTGGATACTACTGTCTTTAGACGCAAGAGGATATATTGCAACTCTCGCTGCACTTCTCGAAAGTGGTCCACGTGGGATGGATTTTTTTTAAAAATAAAAAAATTACTCCCAATCGATGCTAAAATATTTCATATTTTTAGCTACGTTGTTGCTTCGGTATGATGAGTGAATCTTAAGAAAAAAATCAACTTCATATTAAATATAATAATAATAATAATATAATAATAATAATAAAATAATAATAATAATAAATATAATAAATAACAATTCAATAATAATTTATTAATAATTAATTAAATTAATAGCTTATATAATATTATTAACATTTAGGGTGAATTCAATGAAAATCAAATATTATTTATAAAACTAATTATTTTGTATTATATATATTTATATAACTCTTTTCAAAGAAAAATTTATCTTTTTTATAACTATATTTTAATTTCTGTAGAGCGTGCGTTGCGCCGAAAGTATGAAGCTATTAACTATAGATAGTATAATGAATTGTAGTCCTGCTGATATTATTAGGGTCTAGAGTCCTTATGTAATCAAGTAGCGGCCTCAGTACGTAAGGTATCTCTTATGTGTTGGTGAGCTCACTTCTAAAATATATTAAAAATGTTAAAATAAAAAACATAATAATAAACTAAAATAAATAATTACAGTATATTAGTATAAACATATAGTATATATAAAAAAAAATATCGTTTATTATTTCCACTCACATACCCTTTCTATTTGAATTGTCAGTATTTAATATATGAAGGTGATACACACCTTTATTTCATCTATTTTCGACCCAGGTATTAATTTAAAATATTGGGCCCATACTACCATATTTATTATATTAAGTGAAAAAAAATAAAAAAAATAAATAAAAACCCCCATAATATAATAAATCTTTAAATAACAAAAAAGAATAAAACTAGTTATGTGTATATTTTAATGACCTTTTACTTTATTAACTAATATAAAAAGGTATTTTTAAATATTTTATTCTATAAATATGCCAAAATTAATAACTAAAGCACGAATAGATATACTCGAAAACGACCAAGTTTTTAAGGAGGTATTTACTATCTCTTATATCATTATATGATATTAAATTTTGACGTATGAGATATGTATAAGGAAAATGTAAAGAAAATAGTTTCTTCTCTTTTTTCTTCTCATCATGCTCTCTCGACAACGTTACAGAATAGTGTATCGATATAGGAGAAAAACTAATAAATATATATATGGACCCATTCAGCCAGGGATGCAAATTTGCTCAGGGAATGTAACACAATTGATATTTTTTATGTTTGAAGGGCTCGAGCAGACGTCCCCCATTCGAGGTGTAACGGAAAAGACACACTGACTTCTATTGCTTCTTTGCGAATTTACCCGCGAGGGTAATTCCTTTTAGTTATAATAAGAATTATTAAAAGTAAACCAATTACGAAAAAAAGAGCGTTATCTCTAGATATTTTCTCTGGAATGAGACAATTCCATACGTTAATTAGATTATAATTTGTAACCTATCGTAGTTTTCAGGCTTCAAGCCGAAATAGAATATATATATATAAAAAATACACATATTATACACGCACAGAAGTGTTCAGGTATGCTTGAGTTTACTGTATTTTATTTGCAAAATATGTTTATTTCATGTTTATTTCATGTTTATAACATCTTGCATCTATCTTAAATTTCGAGATATCATGCGGGTGCTTTGTTTAAAGCTCCTATACTATCCCAAAATAAATACTTTGTTATTGGGTGAGTGAAGTAGGGGATAAAATATAAAGTGTTTTAAAAATTATGAGCAAATAATAAATATAATAAGAATAATATAAAATGGATTTTATATTATTTAACTACCCCTACTAATCGCTTTGGGGAAGTAATAAAAAAAAACCTTTGAGTGAGTGGGGTGAGTCCCCAAATAAGGATAAAAATATAATAAATTATTATAATATAAAATCCTTGGGGGTTATATTATATATTATACCTTAGTCCCTTTTTATACCTACATATAAAATCATATAGTGATATTGTGGGTTTTATTTTATTATATCCCATAATAGTGATGATATAAATTATTCATATTTATAGGGTCCAAAATAAAATAATGGGGCTATGTGGGAGGGTATACTTTTTAAAATAAATTTATGTGTAATAGATGGATTACATAAATGTGATAGATAAAAGTTAAACTTAACCAAAAATCAGTTGCAACTACTATTGGAAAAAAAGAAACAATTCTTCTTCCTTTTCATTTAGCGAAAACCACTCAAGATTTGAACTTTACTATAAGATCGCAAGATTCTAAATTGGAAATAGGAATAGGATTTGTTAACAGCCCATAATTAAATAGATGTTTTGTTTTTCCTTTGTGATATAATTTTACGCAGACCGGAGACTCTTTAAAAACCCGCCTCCTCCGCCCTGACTACAATCGTGACTTTTCTTTTCCTAGTGGAATTTTTGGAATGTCTGTCATATTCTCTGTTATTTTAGGCTTAAGGAAAAACTCCGTTTAACTGGTATTGCCAGGAGACTATGTTGACTGAAATTGTGGCAAATCAAGGAACTAAATAAGTTCATATATGATTCAGATGGTTATTAATCTCTTAATATTGTTATAATTAAAATTCTCTTATCTGTATTCGAGTTTGGTTGTTTTAATAAATAGGTTTGAAAATGTCATTATCCTGTTCCGATTATTGATGCATTATGCATATTTTTGTTTATGTGGAGTAGAAGAGCGCACGGGGCCTCATAAGTTCGATGAGATACTGTTATATAATATAATCTGTCAAAAACCACCCCTTCAATTGGTGCAACATTCTTAATTTAAATCCGACAATTTAATCATATTGAATCTTTTGTTTTGTGTGAGAAGTGTTATATGAAGAATCTTGTTTGAATATTTCCCTTTAGACTGTAGGAGTTTTATATAGGTTTCTCTGATATAATTGATTGTAATCATTGCTATTCATTTTTGCACTGCAGCTATTATCAATTATTTCATAAAGGTTCTCTCGAGTCTTATAACTGGCCTTGACACATACTCGGATTTTCTTGCTGCAAAAGTGTCTCTCTTTATCAGCCTCTGCTTAAGGAGGAGAAAGTTCTCTGTGCTTTCTGTGAGGCTATTGTTTTCAATATATTTTTTATTAAATGATTCTAATTCAGTTTGCGCAATTTCTTTGTGTTTAGTGATTCACATTAGGTTATTTTTTGACTCTGGTGGGCACATATTGAAAGATATCTAACCGTTTAATCTTTCCTGCCTCCTGGGTAGCCTTGTTTTGCCAGACTTTGTCGTCATTTTCATAAGCTCTTTAAAAGCCTCAATTAGTTTACCCTTTTAGAGGAAAGAGCTGTTAAAAGTTTTGCTTGATTCACGATAAACTGTTAGTACGTATTGGGAAAATATCAAATCAATGCGCTACTTAATCAATATTAGTTCAAACTTCACAATTGTATTATTGTGTGAAAAAGAAAAACTAGGTTATTATTTTTTTTTAATTTCTATTAATATTCTATTCTTAAATATATACTAAAATATATTTGATAAACTTATCTTAAGATTAATTATTAAGCTGAAGTGTGATAGGTTAAAATACATAATGTGTGATTTATTATTTAAGTAGTCATAATTAAATGAGCTGACAATGAGAGTTAGTAATTTGTGCTCATTAAAAACTTTACCAAATAATTCATGATTAACATTATTTATATCCGAATTAAAGCCCTTTAATACTAAATAAATTATTTTTGCAAATAAGTTATTTCTATACTAAAAATACTAGATATATGTTTTCCCAAAACCAATTGTTTCTAATTACAACGTTGTGAGGCTAAAATATATCCTCGATGTGGTGGGGATGATCCTGTTTCTCTCTTCTCTAAAAACTAAAATCTCAAATTTTAATACAACCATCAAAAAAAAATACTCCCTTCTGCAATCCATTTGATCAACGAATCTGCTTTCAAATAACTGAAAAATTGTCGTTTTCGGGTCTGTCGTTGTTTCATCTCTACTTGTAACTCTGAAAAGAGACATAACTTTTTCTAATATTTTATGGAAGTTGCATCAATCGTGGTTACTGGTGGTTGGCGCATTTGCGCAAATTGCATTTCATTTTATATCATTTTTGAGATTGTCTGTTGAAAACAATAAACCAGAAAAAGCCCACCACAAACATTGATTTAAAAAATCCAATGATGACTTTTTATATTTCTAGTTTATCATTCTTTATCTTATTGGATTATAATGAGACGCATTTCTTTAAAAAAATTGTTCTCTCCCCATATGATTTGAAGGATAACTTTTGAACAACTTCTAGATTCGTATTTATTATTTATATGAACCGACTATTATAAATGCATAAGTAAACCTTAGTTACCTAAATATATCAAAGTTTTATTATATTCAGGACGTAAACATCCAGAGTATTATTCTATTTACTTTCACACAAATGGTCAATTATGTACTTCATTTTTTATTTTGATTTATAAGCAATGTAAAGGGCTAATGCTCCTATTGGTGTGTATAGTGTACCACTTTATGTAACAGTTATACATCCTCTCTTTCTATTGTTGGTACTCCCTCTCTCGAAATGGAAGTCATATCATGCATCTCTCTGTATGGTTGATATAATCAAAAGTAAGTGGATCGTCCTGTATATAATTTGTTATCGATTTTGTTAGTTATTTAATTAGTAAAGTGCTCTTTTGGTATTTAATGATTGAGAAATATTATGACGCATTTCAGTGATAAGCTTTTTATGGGATTAAAATAAAACAATTGATTTATATTATTAATGAATAATTAAATTAAAAAGAATAATGTTAATGAATATTTATATTCCCTGATATATTTTGGATATTCAAAAAACTTTTTTATATTTATGTTGTCATACCTTTAGGGTAAAGATATGTCAAAGAATAAGTTTGTAGTTTTTTTGTCTAGATAATGTTTCAAAAGGGGTATTATAGGACTTTATTAAGAGTTTTTTATGTGATCAATGCTAGTCATTCACTCCAGTTTTATGTAATAAGCAGAGAATTTATTGTGTTAATGTGAAATAATGATTTAATTTATTAAGTTTTAAGTAATGTTAATGTTTCTTTAAAATTATAAATATTTCAATAATTTATAATTATTTTAATATTATTATTATTAAGTTGTCACCACCTCTCACGCAATATGTATAGGTATATGTATTTTATTATATAAATTTTATGTTTTTATAAATAATTACCATACAAAATGTAATAATAGCACTTTGTGATTATTTGGTCACTACGTAAAATATACAAAAGAACTTAAATATATAATAATAAATTTAATTTACTCGTTAATAATGTGGTTACCTTAGTGGAAAGTGTGATATACTTGTTACAAAAAATGTTATATACATAAGTTAACCTTTCATGTTTAGCTTTGTAATTTATAACTAATTGAATAGTGTTGTTATATTTATGTTCTTTCTATATGATATTAATAATAATAATTCTCCCTAAGCGCGTGTTACGACACCAGAATCGTGTATATTTATATAATTTTATCTTCTCTCATGTGGGGGTGTTGATCCATGAGTGCGGGGGCGTTAGTGGATTTTAATCTTTATATTAGGAGGTATGTACTCTCTATGTACGTTTGTGTATATGTCCTCCTTATATTAAGTAAGTTCTATTTTGTTATTATTTTTAACCTAACTCGTTAAAAAGTTATTACTAAGATTCTTCTTGATAATATTTATTATTTATCCTCTCTTGTATCGTTTGTCCCCCACAGGATGGGGCATTGTGCCAATGCAAGAGAATTCTCTCTCTCAATTTCTAGTCGCCGAGAAGAGTGGATAGATATCTTACTATTATTGAGTAGGGAGGGGAAATGCCCACGTCCGGAATTTTTGAAAATTTTAGATTGCAGAGTTGATCCTCTCATGATTAACAAACGTGTTTTTTATGGACTTGGATAAATTACTTGGGTTGTTGGATCGTAGATCATATTTTCACCATCGCGCGTGGAGAAAATTGGTTTCTTCTATTTTTAGATTACACTTTTTAGTTTACCAACAAAATAATCTTAAACTGAGGGAATTTGTTGTTGCTCACTAATAATTAATCAGTGGCGATTGACAGAGCTGATTAAAGAACTTAAATCTCCTGACCAATTTTTCTATTAATGTCATAGTTGTATGATCGGCTTAGCTGAGGTAGATGTGGAACCTTTTAAGGGGAGGTATGTTTCAAAATGGTGTAATTAAGAATATTCAGCCACCGCACTCTATATTTTTCTAACCATATCTATTCTATGAATTCTTATGATTGTAAATTGGTTCTCATTCTCGTGCAAATAATTTTTAATATTGAGGGCAAATTTAAAATATTTGAAAAAAATAGGTAATAAATGGCGCGAGTAGAAGAGAAAGGCGGATTTTTAATGACATGTAGTCTATTTATTAATTCTCTCATCTTGCAGTTCTCATTATTATACTGTTTCATGTAATATAAATCATCTTTTTTTATTAAATTACTCTCTTTATGTTTGAATAAACTCGTGACTGTGCGATGTAAATCTTGCATAACTGACGGTTTATTTCATAGTTTTTTAACCTCTATGATGTTCATATAAATTTACTCGCCAGTTAGCTTAGTGTAAATGCATCGTTTGTCTCGGGATGTCTCAGGAGCAATCTTATTTCTCAACGAAAGACAGAGATATTAGATGTGGATAAACAAATTTTAAGAAAAACCCGAAATGATCTCAACGTGAACTTTTAACATATGTACTCCGTGATTGTATTCAGTATCGACGTGATAAATCTCCACTCCCCTGCTATTTAAGATGAAGTAATTATCTCATGCTGCAGTGTACCTCGGTTGTTTGAATAGTTCATTTTTTAACCTCATTCACAGCAGACTCTCTCTCAAAGTGTGTCTTGATGTATAATATAGATAATACTAGCTATGTTATGGTAGTGTCTTAATGTGATCTTTTTGCCTCACTAAAAGTTGTTAATATGAGCGGTATATAGGCTTCCATAAATAATTTTAATATTTATTTCCTTTGTATTATATATATAATATACTATTTTTTTTTTTTTTATTTTTATATATTTTTATTATTATCATATAGGGTGGTTCCCCAATCCTCTTGAAGTGAATTAATATTTTTCTCTTTTTCATTTTATAATATAAATTTAGGAAATTTAGAAAGGGATTATTTTATAAAAGTTTAATTGCTATAAGTTATTACGTTATTTATTTAATAAAATAATAACTTTTACAATAATATATATAAGTAAATTTATTCTCATAATTTAGTTACTCATATCTAATCCGCTTTTTATTTTTCCCATAAGGTTAACAAGGATCATCACCCTATTATATATATACTATCATGTTTTATTATTAATTTAAACAAATAACATGAATTTCAAAGAAATTTGCTAAGGATAAGCTTGGAATATTATTATTTTTATTATTATATTTATTATTTTATAATTATTTATATTATTTTTTTATTATATTATATTTTACTATATATTTTTTTTCATCAAATCATTTTATGATTTTATAATTTCCAGTTGGATTTTCTTAACATATTATCTCCACATTAAAAATCAATGGTATTTAGGTGTTCTATTTTATTTATTTTTATTGTATTATTCTTATTCATATTAATTAATATTATTAGATTTGTATATTCTTCATAATTCTTTCCATAAATGTACAAAGTTCTTCTGTTTTTCACCAGACTCGGGGAATACATATAGGCTCATACCTTTGTATAACAACTAAAAAGGGTTATTTTTTATTTTATAAACACCTATGTGATTTTTGTTTATTTGTAATTTTTAAGTTTAACAAGATGTTCATTTCCTAAACATGTTGAGATTGACTTGATAGTGGAGGTTAGGTTTTGTAGTCTGTATCTGAAGATGATTAGCTAAGTTGGAATAGTTATCTTTCTTCCCTTGAAAAACCGTACCCAGCTTTCTGAACTTCGGATTTATATCTTCTTTTATATGGAAAGTTAGGTATTCAATTCTATTATTCTCGATTCCAGGGTTTGCGCAAGGTGGCGGAAAGTAAAAGCAGCACATATTACTGAGCCTGCATGTAAAGAGGAGTGATTTATTTCTACTCCCTACTCTAGCGCTATTTATGTCGACCATAATTCATTTACTCTTGTTGTTTCCTTCTATCGAAAATGGAACTGTGAAAATTTCTTCTTCGAAAATCGAAGGATGAGAGGCTCGAATAGCGGTATCTTAACGTATTGTATTACTGTTCCCCAACTCGGAGATGTATACAAAAATTGTATCTCCACATTGCTTGTATACTGCACGCAGGAGCACAGTGTGCAAATAAAATAAGAAACCCCCTCATGTCATGTTGACTGGAAAGAATTCATCCAGATAATATTGTATTTTCACTAGGTAGAACAAAAACTATTAGGTTATTAGTTTATGAATTTATGTCTGAGTATCGACCGTAATATATGTGATAATATCTTAGCTGTGTACGGCAGCACTAGTTTGTATAATGATATACTCAAGTGGGAAAGCATATATGTTTTTTCCTCCCCTCACGTGGATTTAAATGAGTGGAAGGTTTAACCTTTTATAGAACAATATGGCATAAAATCTGCCTTTTGCATGTACTTGTCCTCTGCCGCACGGCGTTGTATTTAAAATAAGTCTCTCAAGAATAATAGCACATTCTGGCCGTACAATGTTATAAGGGTTCACAAGTTTGTGCAGCATCATGAAGAAATATTACAGCTAATTGAATATAAAATAAAAAAAACGAATTTATTTATATTTTAAAAGCTAAAAAATTTATCATTCGACATTCCTCCCTATATATCAAATGTTGGACATATTTGTGAATGTGTTACTTATAAAATTTTAAAAAATTTTTAAAATTTTTATTTACTATTAATACCGTGAGAACTCATGGAAATAGAAGAGTAATCTCTTATTTTAAATATGTTATACTTATAACACTAAAATGAAATTGTGGTTACCTTATGAATGGATATATCAGTTAACCCGAAAAGTAAGTTTATTATTGTCTTTATTATCCTCTTATTTCAACTACTGTGATTATTTATGTTTTATCTTTCTTTAACGAAAGTGTTATTGAGTTTTGTGGTGATTGTGTGTTCAGGTAGAATTGGATATTTACTCTATATATGTAATGTCTCTCATGTATATAATTGGGCTTTAAGTGTGACATGTCAGAATGTTCCCATTAATGATAATAACACGGTTTATTATTATTACATCCTTTCAAAGGTGATATAAGTTGTATGATCTACTTATATGAAATATATATAAGTATATATATATTTTAGCTCTTCATTTATGTGAATCCTTATTTATTGGATAAATTCTCTTAATTGCATTGTATGATTAATAATTAATATTATTTATTATAATTAAAATACTTGAAATAGTTTTATATTGAGATCTTTTTAATATTAATAACATCTTTTTCAGATGCTTGTATTAGCTATATAATATTTAATGAATATTGCTGAGATTTTATTATTTACTTTGATTTAACTCTATGGTATATAAGTTTTTTTATTTTATTTATTTTTAATTTTAAATAATTATTTTATTGTTTTATGTTTTAGATGGATGATTGGGTGTGCTATATTGTCATGGTTCTGTTTGAATGACGTATATAGTGTTACCGTCATAAATTCGTGATTTTTAACTAGAGGATAATTATCATTTTACTATATGTTTATGTATTTTATTATATCCTGTTAGGTTTTAACGCTGAAAAATATGTATAGAATTATAAATATGGTAATTTATTCTTTTTCATAATAATATTTAATCATTTTTTATATGTCAACAATTCAGTTTTTTATTTTTAGTTTTGATAATTTATTTTTAATTTTAACCATTAAAGTAATGGAATGGATATCAAATACATTGTTATGTTGTAGAATATTGTCGTCCAATAAATTGTGTGTAATGGTTGTACAGTTCTTGTAATGTCTTCAATTATATATTATATTTTTATATATATATTAATATTTATATTATATTTAATATGAATAGTTACTTTTAACTGTTGTGATTTTGTAATAGGTGATTAACTGTTTATTTAGTTTTAAGCTAAGAATTATATATCAAAACTAAACTATTTTCTTGTTTTTCTTTTGGTTTTTTGTTGTTTTTTGTTAACAATTTTTATTAAATATTTTTTTTCTAAGAGAAAGGATTTTTATCAATCTTCATCCTTCTTTAGCGGGTTTATTAGAGGGGTGTGAAGACCTCCCTTTGTTGACTGTTTAGGGGCGCTAGAGGGCATGTGATTCGTGTGAGCAGTGAAAAGTGTTTTTATAAAAAAAGATTCAAAATGATACATTATCTTATATGTATTTATGTTTTTTTCATTTCCCATAATTTATTATTGAAATGGCGTGGAATGTGGGAAGAAGTGAGTAAGATGGATCCGCGGGCTTGGTTTCAAAAGGTAAAGGTGTTGGTTCCTGGCCTGGGAGGGCCGACGTAAAGGGGCAGGTTGGGTAGGGGAGGGGTGGGTTTTTTGATTTTTTGATTTTATTTGCTTTCTTTTGTTTGTGTATTTGTTAAAAAAAACGCAACTCTCTTTGTTTGGGTCTACTATATAGTAACATGAAAGTTTATTTAAAAGTTATATGTTTGTTAGTACTTACTAAAATGATTGAATTTGAATCAATAAGAATTAATAAGATCTTATAAGACATACACGTATGGGGGGCGGGCGGGTTTTGGGGGGGAGTAGAAGGGGCCGGGGGTCCTTTAAAAGTCGAATTTTTTTTCCTGGTTTTCCCCCCGTGTACTGGAGCGCCTTAAAGAAGCAGTTAGGTAGTTTTGGAGTGTAGATACAAAATAAATTAGGCTACGTTTTAATAGGAAAATATGTAAAGAAATCAAAAATCGATAAACTACTATTATTATAATCTGTAGATTTATAATGCTCATAAATAAAATTTTTAGTTAAATAAAATCAAAATATGTTTTTAAATCAACATTAAATAATATTTTTTGTAATATTGTATTATTCTTTTAATGAATAAAATAAAATAAATTTTTAACCTAAGGTTAAAATAGAAAATTAACTAATAATAAATTTAATAAAAATTAATAATTTAATTAATGTTTGATAAATAATAGAACCTTGTGAGTCTATATTATCAGCTTGAGGTTCTTCGGTGCTTTTTTACTTATACTCTGTAGTCTTTCTTAGTGTATGGTGCACTTCGGCTGCCTTCTGCTCTCTTACTCTTCGGTAATCACAATGATTCTATCCTAATATGGGAAGTGAGGTCAGATATATCTCTCAGTTATGATTAATGATGAAAAGGGCATCATGCTTCTCAAAATTCATCTTACTCATTTTTACGATCCCAAGAGTGCATACTACAGAAAACTATCTTTACGAAAATAATATGATGATCTATAAGTTTCCTTTAGGTAAGAGGAGAGGAGCGTGTTGTTTTTCGTTTTTACTATCCAAAGCTTTCAATTCATTCTGGTGTCTAGGTTTCGGCGAAGGAATATTAGGATTAATACTCTTCTATTTCCCTCTCTGTGAGGAGAAAGGCTCGTAGTGTCGTTTCAAGTTTTAAATTTCCTATCTTTATGTGAAAATCAATTTTCAAGATAATTGCGGACACTCAAAGCCCCAACATACAATAATAGGGAACCATAAGACGTCATAATCTGTAAAATACAGTAAGGACATTAACCAAAGTTTACATTAATAAAAATGAATACTAAAAGATTTTTAACTTATAACACATCTTGCTCTCAAAATTCACTATGCTGCTTGGATGTGGGGCTAGCACCCTCCTCTAAGATGGTGATGGTTTTAAAGGTGTTGGGAAAATTTTAATTTTTTTAAAAAAAAAATTAAATTTCCCCCAAAATCTGTTGGTCTCATTGTTAGTCTTGCGTGGTTCACGAGATTTACCTATATATGAAATGGGTGTGTTAGAAACATTATAACCAAGTATTCAGATTTCAGAAGACTTTACGTATTCATATTTTAAAACTTTTTTTTTTTTTTTTCATATTGGGGTTAGTTATGTACTGTTAGGTGGGCCTTTTAGCATATAATCCCACTAACGTGCGGGTGCACGTATGTTATACATATACAAGATCTAACGTATCTTTTTGATAGGATATAGACGGTGGTGAGTGAAAGAAGGGCATCCCGTCGGGCTTAGGGGGCGATACCGTTTCAGCGCCGTCATTTACGGCACAATTTTCATATTTAATATAGGGCTCGCCAAGCATCACACCAATTTACTGAGGAGATGAGTTTATTGCTTTATATTTTGGTCATAACCCACACATCGTTGGTTGTAGGATTTGGTAGGTTAGTTGTCTGTGTGTTCAAAACTTTGAGGGGGAAATTCCCTTTTTTTCTTTAGTATTTACATGTCTCTCAAAACTTCTTTTTTCACTGGCTTGGTACGTTGTCTGTGTCCTGAACGTGTGGATAACCATTTGCAAACGTGAGTGTGGTATAGCGTGTCTAACGTCTGGCCGGCGATTTTCCATTTTGTTTGACTTTTCTTACATCATATAACAATAAATAATTAAACAACTAATAAAAAAAAAAAACAAAAAATAATAAAAATGAATATAACTATATTGACATAATGATTACCTTAAAGATACAATCTCAACCTTTTATATTTATTATTTATTTAAATAATTTTATTTATTTTATTTTATTTCAATTTATTTTTTACGTTTCGTGTCTCGCTATAACCTTACCTACAGGTTGATTTTAATTTGAATTATATAAAGATAAAGTAGAATTAAGTGACATATAGTAATTCAAAAGATTAGGCACCAAACTAAGGATTATTTGCTGAAATATAAAACATCTATTATATCTATTTTTAATATCTCTATTATTATATAGATAAATTTTTAAATTGATAATTTATTTTTATATTATATTATTAAAATTTATAAATATATTATTTTATAATAATAATTAATTATATATTAATAATATATATATTTATTAATTAATATTATTATATTAATATATATTTTAATTATATATATTATGATTATAAACATACTTCTTCACTCAATATAATGGTTCTATTTATATTTACTTACACATATAATTTTATATTTAGTTATATAATATTTATATCTCATATTTATTAATAAATACTATAAAATAAATAAATATTATATACGTTATATATATATTTAAATATACGTATATATTAACTTATATGATAAAATTTTGAAACTGTAATATTTATATTTATATAATATGAATTAACCCTCACATTTATATTGGATAATATTGATATTTAGAGATTTATTTTCAGCTACTAAGCAAGCTCCTAAGTGGTTGGATGGTTTGAGGCTCCACAAGAATCTTAACATCTTAGTATAT
>JABUQX010002146.1:17500-20000 GCA_015478945.1 Trachelipus rathkii | reverse complement strand
AATCAAATCGCCGAGCAACTAGGACTTGATCTGAATATACCACGGATTTTTGGTAGGCAGCTGCACCGCAGCAACTATCCAGCAACAAATCCCAACTCTGCATCTAGATTCTATAACCTCTTCTTTGGAATTACGGTTTTCTACTGAAAATACACCTGCTTATGTATTGACATATCTACATCCTTTCCACATGCTACTCATAACAATCGATGAGTTAAAGGAAAAAGACAGCTTCATTTTATAGTTTTTACCACTTAGAAGGCATAGAAAGAGCTAGAACTTTGGTACAAAATTTGGAAGGACAAGAAACTGAGTAGTGAAGAACTAAAAGATCTTGTTGTCTCCCAAGTCCTAAAGGAGACTGAACCTTTCTTTCCGTCGACGAAAAAGGCTTTGATGATACTACTCGCCCAGCCATGCACCACCAGTACAGTAGAACACTCTTCCAGTACTCTGCGAAGGATCAAGACTTGCTGCGACAGTACTATTGAAAGAACGACCAGGCTTAAACGGACAGGGCTATGTGAGGTGTACACAGAAAATTGTGTTTGACAATTATGATTATTTTATTCAAACAATAGTTGATAAATTTGCGTTGAACCCAAGGAAATTACTTTTTTAATAATATCAATTTTGCAACTGCTCTATATTGTGAATTTTCCATCATTGCATATTGTATTTGATATTCTATTGTTTTAATAAAATAATTTTTTTTTAAATATTAATCATTTAATTATCCATACAAATGTTTCTAGTTTTGTCTTCTTTCTAATATATATATAATAATATATATAATATATATTATAAGAATTATATATATATATATATAATAATATATATATATATATATATATTATATGTTATATATAATATATATATATATATATATATATAAATATATATTATATATATATAAATATATATATATATATATATATATATATTATATATAAATTTATTATATATATATATATATATATTATATATTTTTTTTTATATATATATATATATATATATATATATATATATATATATATATATATATATATATATATATATATATATCTTCTTCTTCTTCTTCTTCTTCATCCTCCTTTTTATTTCCCAAGATTGGGAGTAAGGTGCGTAGCTTGCATCGGAAAAAAAGCAGTAGAAGAATATGACAAAAGTCGGAAAGAAAGCCCAGCCTTACCGCCCCCCTCTGTACCATAATTAGTGAGAACTCGTCGCATTCAAAAATCCACCCTAGAGCTTCATGCGACCGCGACGGAATCTCGTCAATGTAGGGTTCTTCCCTTGGCCCAGGTGGGGCCATAACCATACCCCCTCACAAAACCCCGCCATTCACCTCTATTATGCACCTTTCTTCTCGCCTCTACAAACTCACATTTTCTTCTCCTATATACTATATATATATACTATATATATATATAGAATATATATATATAATATATATTATATATATATAATAATATATATATATATATATATATATATAATATATATATATATATATATATATATATATATATATATATATGATTTCGTTCGAAGGCTCACTGATAAGCCGCCGACTTAAATTTCTACTCGATTCCCAAAGTAAATTTAAAGTATATTTTAAAAAAAAATTTATCAAATCTAAAAATTATTAAATATATATATATATATATATATATATATATATATATATATATATATATATATATATATATATATATATATATATATATATATATATATATATATATATATATATATATATATAGTTTACTTAGATTTGGCAACTTTTTTTCTTGCATGGGAAGAAAAAAATGATAATCAGAAAAGAATATCGATTTTTCAGACGGTTAATCCAATAACGGTCTCAATTACCATATATATATATATATATATATATATATATATATATATTATATAATATATATAATATATTATATATATATATAATAATATATATATATATATATATTATATATATATATATATATATATCCCAAAGACAGTTTGTCACATCTGCAGCAAAACATATTTTAGTATGCTTCAGTCGATTTATGGCGAAGAAGCAAACTTCATGAAATCAGTTTTGTTTAATAATTGATAATATTAAGCACTAATCAAAATAGACATGACATGTATAAACTATTAAAATACATTAAAATATTACATTAAACGATGCTCTTTTACTTGCCATTTGTCTGAGCTAGATAATATTTACTATAAGAAAATAATGACTAAAATTCCTCGAGGGTGACGTAAAGAAATTTCCATTCATTTCTCTTGCAGAAGAGGTTATCCATTAATTTAATGATGGGCTGAGTTAACCTTGGAACAGAAACAGAAATCGATTCTGAGTCCTTTCACCTACTTATCAAGAGTGAACTTGAAATTGCTGGCGTCTACCGACCTCATAATGGCTCCTCCAACCTATTATAAGGGAAATAAGAGGGAAGCCATCTTTCTTTCTGTTTACTCGGTTGTGTTTGATAGTCCTATACTGATA
>JABUQX010002146.1:7500-10000 GCA_015478945.1 Trachelipus rathkii | reverse complement strand
TTTATTCTTTTTCTCCCTCATTTTCTCAATCATTTGTTTCAATGTAAAGATAAAATCCACACATTCTCTACCACTCCTAAACGCACCTTGTTCTTCACCAGTCATTCCTTCAGTCACTTGACGGACTCTTTTGACCAGAATACCAGCATATATCTTCCCTACAATAGTCAATAAACTAATTATCCTTTAATTCCTACAGTTACTCTTATCACCCTTACCCTTATATAAGGGTAGGGTTGGAAAAAAACCATGGTTTAAAAAAACAAAAACAAAAACCATTGTTTTTTTTAAATAAACCAAATAAACCAATGTTTTTTTTGTTTTTGTTTTTGGTTTTTATGCTATTTTGATGGTTTTAATGTGGTTTTTATTGGTTTTAATAGATTTTAAAGGCAAAAATCACTACTGGAAACTGTTATACACATGTGCTAACACATATTTTAAAATTCCTTAATAAATTTCTTTAGATTCTTAAATTTAAAATTTTCTTAACTGTAAACTGGTATAAAATTATTATTATTTTTTGAGTTTTACATAAACTCATAAAGTAAAAAATAAGAGGGTATATTATAATATATAAACTCTATCTGAAAAAAAAGGTTAACTTATTATTTTACCAAAAAAAAAAAAAAAAAAAAACTTTCATAACAAAAAGTTTATTCAAATTACCTTATAATTTTTCCATATGTTTCTTATTTAGATTTATATTTGAAATACATAATAATATATATATATATAAAAATTATATATATATATAATATATATATATATATAATATATATATATATATATATATATATATATATATATATATATATATATATATATATATATATATTATATATAATATATATATATATATAGAGTGAGAGAGAGAGAGAATGAGAGAGAAGAGAGAGAGAGAGAGAGAGAGAGAGAGAGAGAGAGAGAGAGAGAGAGAGAGAGAGAGAGAGAGAGAGAGAGAGAGAGAGAGAGAGAGAGATTCATCATTAAAAAGTCAAAACTGAAATTATCATTAAGTAATTTTATACAAAAAAATAATTTCCCAGCTTTAGCTGTTCCCAAAATATTGCACGTCCAAAAGTTGAAAATACCCTTTCAACATTAGCAGTTGATGAAGTTGCTGACTATGCTTATTATTTTATATATGACCTTCTCATCTAATTTTTCTTTGAGAGATCTGTACCAAGATGAAGGAGTCACTGCTGACAACAGAGACTCATCAAATAGGTAACTTTTATGAAATGGGGGAGAATTTGCTCTTAATTTTATTCCATAAATTCCACTGCTTTTGAATACTCATCCTCTGGAAGTACTGTGGTCTGATATCTTGGGTTAAAAATATATATGCCAATAAGTGAGCTTCTGTTACTGCCTGATGATACCTCCTTTTTACTTTTGCTATAAACCTTGTCTGTTGAGTGGTGGATTAAGCTGTTTTAGCTCCATATTCATATTTTTCCAAATATAAACATCATCACTTAGTTTACAGTCATTCGCCTTCTAGCTTGGTTGATGCTGTGGCCACACACTCCACAAATGAGTTTTATTATAATCTTTTGAAATGTGGCATCGATGGGTAGAAAATGAAATCCTCAAGAGCTCGAAACAAGAATTATGTTTTAAACATGTTAAATTTACAAATATATATATATATATATATATATATATATATATATAATATTTCTACAATATATATATAATATATATATATATATATATATATATATATATATATATATATATATATATATATATATATATATATATATATATATATATATAAAATCATTCTCACAATAATATAAAATCAGCCGAAATTTTTTTATTGCCTTTCCGTTACTTTTCGATTGAAAAATTGAGAAAACCATATCAACATGCTAAAGAAAACCATTAATAAATACATTTTTTAAATATTTTATGCATGTTTTTTTTATGGTTTAAACCATTGGTTTTTTCATGTGGTTTAAACCATGGTTTAAACCAATGGTTTAAACCAAATGGTTTAAACCATCCCACCCTATATAAGGGTACTATTACTGCTCTCCTCCAATCCCTCGGAGCTATACCCTCCATAAACACAACTTCCAAATCCAATCAATCACCATCTCGCCTCCGTTCTTGATCATTTCACCAGTAATTTCATCTTTACCTGCAGATTTACCATTTTTCAACTTTCTCACTCTACCCATTATATCTTATTCCAATTACCTCCTATTCCTTCTTGCACCATCAAACTAACACAAATTCACAATCACCTCTTCATCACTGCCAATGTTATGCAGATGTTCGAAGTGTTCCGTCCACACTCCCCTCACCAATTACGAAAGCACCATCCCTATTCATTATTCTAAGCAGATTCCCCTTATCCTCTCTTTCTCGCTTCCTTAAAGAAGAGATTCCTATTTCCTTATAAGTCCCCATTCATCCTCCTTCCAAACTGTTTATTTACCTCTTATTTCCTCCTACGTATGCATCTTTTAGTATTCCTTTTTTCATC
>JABUQX010002146.1:0-5000 GCA_015478945.1 Trachelipus rathkii | reverse complement strand
GAGACATACCCACAACTTTTCGTGCTCAATGAGATCGAAGGCTTTCTTATAATCAATAAAACGCATGTAGAGGTGAGGCCTATATGATATTCTCGGGACCTCACCATGATCCATCTTAGATTGTCGAAATAGTCTCTAGTACCTCTTCCACTTATTAAACCAGCCTGAACGTCAGGCATTTCTCTATATATGATTATCTTCAGGGGTAGTTGAATAATCTTTATTAAGGTCTTGCTGGCATGTGGTATCAAGATGATGGTACGATAGTTGAAGCAACCCTTTTCGCCGCCTTTGTTTGCATTGATAGGAAGACTAACTTTTTCTACCCATTTGCCATTTTCTCCAAATGAGCTTACACAAAGCGGCCAATGCTGCGGTATGCACCGGTTGCAAGAGCCACGATGGAATTCCATCTATTTCCGGTGCCCTTTCCTTTGCTAACTGCTTAATCGCCCATGCAACTTCATCACGAAGAATGTCAGGTTCCAACTCCAGCAATTCATCCCGCATTGACAGTCCGTGATCCGCAATCTCGTACAGTATATATATATATATATATATATATTTATATATATATATATATTATATATATATATATATATATATATATATATATATATAATATATATATATATATATATATTATATATATAAATATATAATGTACGTTATATATATATATTATATATATATATATAGAATTATATAATATATGTATAAGTTTGATATTATATATATATATATATATATATATATATACTATATTTATATAATTAATATTAATATATATATATTATATAAATATATCATATATATTAATATATTTTTATAAATTATATATATATATATATATATATATATATATATATATATATATATATATATATATATATATATATATATATATATATATATATATAGTATATGTTAGGGTAAGATATATATATTTGTACGGTATATTATATATATATGTACGGTATATATATATATATATATATAATATATATATATATATATATATATATATATATAGAATATATATATATATCATAGATATATATATATATAATAATATATTATATATATAATATATATATATATATATTAGGTTTCGCAATGTTAGGTTGCCCCAAACCCCTTTTGGAAATCTTGGACCAAAGGTCAGGACCTAAGGAGGCGGACAGATAATACTATCTGTCCGCTGCTGATAAAAAAAATAAAGCCGAAAATCGGTGAAATTAGGTTAGGGTCAGTTATGTTATGTTATGTTATGTTATGTTATGTTATGTTATGTTATGTTATGTTATGTTATGTTATGTTATGTTATGTTATGTTATGTTATGTTATGTTATGTTATGTTATGTTATGTTATGTTATGTTATGTTATGTTATGTTATGTTATTGTTATGTTATGTTATGTTATGTTATGTTATGTTATGTTATGTTATGTTAGTTATGTTATGTTATGTTATGTTATGTTGTTATGTTATGTTATGTTATGTTATGTTATGTTATGTTATGTTAAGTTAGGTAGCACCCACTACACCCCATGCTCACCTCCAATTACTGATATGTTTGATCTTTCAAATTTTCCATTCAATAAATATATTAAACAGCGAAGGAGCCACTGCATTTCGTAATGAATAAAATATACATCTACGATAATTAATCAGTGGCTCTATCGTGTTTTTTATTCTTTATTAAAATCAAATACAAAAAAATAAAGCACTAAAATTATAATAACAAAACGTACTAAAAACTATGTTGCTTCAGTGGTAGCTGGAGTTGGTTTTAAATGATAATGAATCATAGCAACATTCTGACCATGCAAATCAATGCAATGCTTAACATTAGTAGCATATACTGTTTCTTATACTGGAGTAGTTTCAGTACCCTCAAAGAAGGAACCCATTTCAAACTTACCATGTGATACATTTAATGTCTCAGTAAAAAACAATTTTGAATTACTAGCTACTACACTAATTTGACTGATCAGCTAAAATAACTATCTTAGGTTTACTTTACATTTTAAAACAAGTCTAAAATTACTAAGAGGATAAGGAGTCTTTGAAACACTCCTATATTGAATAACATCAATACCATAGGTAACAAATTGATCAGAATTAAATACACCTAATATTGGTGTCTACCCCCATGTTATAATGTATGGGGAGTCGATTGGTGTATATTATAAAGGGCTAGGATGCTTCCTACTATGAGTTAGTACCCCGCCCCCTGCTTTATATATACTGTGTATGTGTGTCGGAAATACCCTGATATTGTGTTATATTATAAGGTGTATGGAATCGATTCCTGTGGTTTACTACGGAATCGATTCACCTAGTAAGAGTTAATACCCCTACCCCCCTTTCTAATGCACTCCCGCAATATTTATTTGAGCTACAGAGCCGAGTTTGCGTTGACTAGAGGCTGTTTCTCAGCGCGCCGAGTCAGGATTGAGGGGTGTTGAGTGTGGAGTTTCCCCAACTGTTTTGTTTTAGAACGTACGAGCGTGTTTTTGTGCATGGCTCACCACCTTCGCGGAAATGCCTGACTGTGCTAGACTTAAAAATGTGCTGTGCAAGTCATGAAGCCTTGTGCGTTTTATTTTCTCAGCATTCGGAAAAGCCTCTGAAGGTCCCCAAGGTTTGAGCTGAACTGTGCTACTCATTTTTATCATATATCCAACTGCGTTGCCAGCTCAAATAGTTATTTGAAAATATTTTTCAACAATGGCTCATATGGTAAAATTGCTCGTCTAGAAACCAGAGTTTCCAAGATCCCTTCAACACTTGTATTCCTATAAGAGTGTTATATGAGATATATATATATATATGCTATATATGAGTATATATATAGAGTATAGAGTATATATATATATATATATATATATATATATATATATAGCCAGAGTCCCCATGGGTCTCCAGCGTAAAAACATGAGAAAATGCCCGATCCCCAACTGATACAAAATCACCACAATATTTACCTTAGCAACGGAGGTGTTAGGCACACTGTATTCTCTGCGCGAAGTACTTCTTCTTGCTTCTCTCTCCGTACTCTTTATATAAAAAGGCCAACATCGTTGTATCATCCAATGCTAAGCTGTTACGTCCGCGGTAATCTTCCCTCCAAAAACCTAAAAAATGATTTTGAAGTTTGAAATGGTGAGTGTATAGAAGAGAATAATTGAAATAGAATGACGATCTTAAATTAAATGGCGAACCAGAGCCGGAGCCGGAGCCATAGAAAATAATATATTGTGACCTTGTTGGATAATAATAATTAGCTTATCTTAGCAACGGGTGTGGTTAGAGATAAATTTGAAGCACTGCCTCGCACATGCGCCAACGGCCTAATTACTACAGAGTGCCTCTTGTTATTGACGAATGTTTAGTGTTCGGGAGAAGCAATATACTCTCAACGCAGGACCTGGCTTAGATTTACTCTCATCAAGAAGTAAACTGCTTTATATGAAATTTTACGGATTGTAAACACAAACAGAAACAGCAAGGCTGAAGTAGACAACAAGTAAAGAATCTTCCTAAGATAGTCTTTGAAGATCTGTTTTGAGTAGCGCATCTCAAAGGCATTCCTGATTTGACTTCAAAATGTTAGTGGAAGTGATAAATGAGCCATGTAAAGGCAGTACAAAAAGTACTTGTAGGTAGCATGATAGGCATAGACATGAAGCTAACAGCTGCTGAACAACGGAAAGCTGAGAGAGTAGAAAAGGAAGTACGAAGACGACATAACAGAAGCAACTTCTGAGCACCTCTGGATCAGGTTAGGGAATTTCTCCCTCAAGGTATGACTCTATGAGGTATGTGTTAAACCTATTGTCTGCCTACACTATTCAGATACCCTTAGTTTTTATTGTATATTTAGAATGTATGTATTTGCTATTCTCATCGGAGGATAGTGCTGAGGAAGAGGGCCACCATATGGAATCTAGAAATAATCTACTGTTCTAGCCAACCATACAGGACAGTGCAGTAGGTATCGTCAGCTCTGAAAGTGAAAGCTATTCGTCCTGTCAGAAGTCTTGTGTTTCAATCAAATGAGCTAGGGAAGGTACTTTGACACTTGTGACTCGCAAAGGCTTCTGGATGGGGACAGAGATTCTGAAACACATTTGACAGCTGGTGCTACGTATTAAATTTTAAATCCGAGTATGTTATCAACATTACATCAAACTTGTATTAAAAAGTGCCAAGTCGAAGTTATTTTCAGAAGAAGTTGCTGGTAATTAAATCTACATTTATTACCAAAAATTACATCATGTAGTTATTCACTTGGACTTCCAAATGTTTTCCTGATATTACTTCCAATTGAATCTCTGTTGATTGTCTTTCAGGATAAGCAAATAAGGCTCTCAACGCACAACAACTTTTAGGTGTCTTGCAACCCCTTCTGGAACAGTTCAAAATATCTTTCTCCTGTCTAATGCACACATAGAATGGCTACTGGCTAGACATTGAAGTTGCTTTTGTATTTGATACTACACCAAACAACATAGGGAGGCTGAATGGGGCATGTTATCTTCTCTCTGGAGCAAAGATTAAACCGTAATATCATGTTCCTATCTTTGTCGGCACTATATATATGAAATTGTATTGCATGGTGTTTGTGTTTTCTATAAAATACAGCTTCACCGAATAAAGGTCCAGGGAGATATCTTTTATTTAAAATATTTTAAAAAGCATGGAAAAATTTTAACTTATCACAATATTTGTCATGGGACTCTGATAATATATCTGTTTGTCTTTCAAGATAGTTAGTTATATATGTTCAAAAATAAATCAAGAAGAGAGCAGCCTGGGGGGAATTGCAGGAATTTTTGAATTAGAATGAAATATTTAGGAAACAACTCAGGCAAAACTCAACATCAGCGATTTGGAAAGGCAACACCCATCACCTCACGATGAGGGCGCACACCCGCGCGAAAGCGTTTCACGTACAATGCGAAAACGATAACACCGCCTCCGATCACAAAGCGC
>JABUQX010002145.1:27500-30000 GCA_015478945.1 Trachelipus rathkii | reverse complement strand
AGAAGAAACAAAAAAAAAATTATTTTGTAACGATAACCACAATTCAAAAAGAGATGCCATTAAATGCTTCCTGCAGTCGTAACACAAAAACGGTCGATTCTAGAGAAAACTAAAAACATATTTGGAATCTGCATAAAAAACTGAATCGAAAACTAAAAAAATCAGAACAAACAAAAAAAAAATTTTTTTTTGTAACATTGTGAATTATTATCATTATTATTATTATATTATTATATTATTATTGTATATTATTATTATTATTATTATTATTATTATTATTATTATTATTATTATTATTATTATTATTATTATTATTATTATTATTATTATTATTATCACTATTATTATCATCATTATTATTATTATTATTATTATTATTATTATTATTATTATTATTATTATTATTATTATTATTATTATTATTATTATTATTATTATTATTATTATTAATTATTATTATATTATTATCATAATATTATTATTATTATTATTATTATTATTATTATTATTATTATTATTATTATTATTATTATTATTATTATTATTATTATTATTATTATTATTATTATTATTAGTGTCACAACTTAATATTATAAATTTTTTGTTCAACCAAGTAACTACTGCTTACAATATATAATTTAACCCATCCAAATTTAGTTTTTCTTTCACTGTTGTCATAATAGATAATAAGCCTTAATTATATTGTTAACTTTTATATTATTATTTGTTTGTAATTACTCATGCTATTTATTGTTTATTCATTTCTTTAGTTTTTTATTTACTAATTTAATTATATTGATAATTTAAAGTTCTGATGATGGGTTAAGCAAAGCCAGAAATGTTCAATTCAGATCTAAAATAAAAGTGTTGAAAGTTTTTCACCTCTTCTTCCTATTCATCTTTTATATATATATATATATATATATATATATATATATATAATATATATATATATAAATATATATAGATTATCTATCTTTTTAAATATATATATATATATATATATCACTGTATTGTGTACAGAATATATAATATATATATATATATATAATGTGTATATATATATATATATATATATATATATATATATATATATATATATATATATATATATATATATATAAAAATAATATATAAATATTTTTTTTCTCCTTTTTATATATATATATTATATATATATATATATTAACTAGCAATTTAAAATCAAGACCGTCCCTCTCTTTTAAAACAAAGCGTTAAATGTTGAATATAATTGTAACAATATCAGCTCACCTTGAGTGTGGTTTGAATACAATGTGTGGTTATGCTAAAAGGATTTTCGCAAAGCATTCAAGCTTGTGAAGAAATGAAATAAACATGAGGTGCAATGGAAGGACATTAGTTGTCAGAAAGGGATGCCTCCTAAAGCATATACACTTTCATTCGTAGAAAAGCATTTGTGCATGTATATTTGTGTGTGTGAGTGTAGAGGAGTGTGTGAATCCAATTTTAATAATCATAGGGATTCTGAGCTCACGTAAGTCCTAATAGTGTGAAATGTCTTTTACGGAAACATGTTAACTCTAAATTAGACAACAGAATTTACATGCTTCGTATATAAAATGCATTAAATGATTCTTTAAAAAATAAAAGATTCTAGAGAGGATTACAGCTTCCATTTAAACACCTACAGATTTTCATATAATTATAGAGGCAAAAAAATGGATTGAAACTTAGCCTTGGAATGTACGTGTACTCCTTCAAGGTCATATTAATAAGTAAAAAAGTAAAAGAAATGCTTTTCTTTTTAATAATATTTTCTCAGTTTCGTTTTAATGTAAAGCAATTCAGTTCAATATCTTCAGATTTAAAAAAGAAGAAAAAAGGAAGAGGAAAAAGAAGAAGAAAAAGGAAAATCGAAAAAAAACTGAAAAAAATGAAAGAAAAAGAAATAGTTAATGAAGAAGATGAAAAAGAAGAAAAAGTTTCTTTTGAAAATTATGAATATTTCCTCAGAAATTTTTTAAACAATATTTAAATTTAGCACCATTTCTCTAGCTTGAATAAAATTCACACACACACACACCACACACACACACACACACACACACACACACACACACACACACAAACCACACAATAATATATATATATATATATATATATATATATATATATATATATATATATATATATATATATATATATCAAATCTCTTTATTAATTTATATATATATATATTTATATTATATATATATATATATATATATATATATATATATATTATATATATATTATTATATAATAGATCAGAGGCGGACTCCTGACACTCGTGCTGCTCGCTATAGCACAAGTTAACATTGTAGAAAACGATGCCATTTTTACAAATTTCATTAACTGTTACGATAAAATTCACTGTTTTTGGGGGGAAAATTGGGTCAAGTAAAGAAATTGATGTTACATATAATATAAAAAAGGATTTATGCAAAAATGAAACTAAAAAGGTTTAAGAATAAACCGC
>JABUQX010002145.1:15000-17500 GCA_015478945.1 Trachelipus rathkii | reverse complement strand
CAATCGACTGATGAGACGAGAGAAAGACTGTGATTGTTGGCAAGTGACGAGAGAAAGGAGGAGAAGAGATACTGTCACGACGTCCGGGAGACGAGAGAGAGAGAGGAGAGAGCACGGGAATGAGTATAAAGTCTGGTGAGTCATCGCATGATATATATATATACACCTGGGTATATAGTATCTATATATACTATGAGATGTGATATATATCTAGAATCTATAGTATATTATATAATAATATAAGTTTGGTATATATATATATAGTATATATTATATAATATACTATATAAATTATAATAAGAAATATCTACTAAATATATATATACATAATACATATATATAATAATATATATAGTTATATTATACTCCTCATAGTATATATATATATATGATATATATTATATATATATATAAAAATATATATTATATAATATATATATTATATATATAATATACCCGCCTATATATATAATAATATACTCAGCTAGTGTGTCAGCTACTATATCAATGAATTAGTTTATCATTGATTATATTATATAGATCTCGTCTATGTTACTCATTATATAAGTCTTATATACTATATATATTATTATATGATATATATATATAGACTCATATATTGTCTTATATATATAAAATATATATATATAAATTAATATAAATATTAAAATAAAAGATATATATAATTAATACCGTCGAGTCCATTTACCTTCGCCTGTGCCATGGCTGTATATAGGTGTGTGTTCACTCACACTCACTCACTCACCTGATCTTAGTAGATATTAGTAGTTATATATAGATCACCTAGTGTGCTCGAGTCCTTATCTAATACTGACGACAGCCCTACCTCGATCTTATTCTCACTCACTACCGCCCTCACTCACCTCACTCAATATATAGCTATTCTCCGCGTTTCTCCGAAAATCACCATGTGAGAGTGTTATATATATTATATATATAATATATATAATATATATATTATATTATTATATATATACTATTATATAGTATATATATATATATATATATATTATATGCTTAGAGAGAGAGACGAGAGAGAGAGCACGAGGTAGTAAAAAGTTTACTGGAGTTCGCCGTTGATATTATAATGTATAACTATGATATATGTATATATATATAGTATACTTTATATATGATTATCTAGCAAGTATTACCCTATATATATATATATATATATATTTTGATATATATATTATATATTATATATATATATATTTTATATATATATATATAGATATATATATATATATATATATTATATATATATATATATATATTTAAATATATATATATTATTAATATATATAATATATATATATATATAATATATAATATTATATATATATATATATATATATATAATATATATATATATATATATATATAACTAATATTATATATATATATATGATATACTAATATATATATATATATATATTAATTATAATATATATATATAATGTATATATATATATATATATATATATATATATATATATATATATATATATATATATATATATATATATATATATATATATATATATATATTATATATATATATATATTATATATATATTATTATATATATATATATTATATATATATATATATATATATATATATATATGAGCCATTCTTTCAGGTTTTATAATTATTGTATCAAATCTAAAACTTAATTTTGAATTATTTTTTAATTAAAAATTTTGTTTGTTCAATGTATGAATTTCTGTTAAAGAACAGAATATAGCAACATTTGAAATGGGAAACAGCGAGAAGATGCCAAGGGCCAACATCTACAGTTTGAATTGGGAAGAGGCAGTTATCAGTACTTTAGGTACATATTTCTCTTTTAAAGGTTATATTACGGTTCCTTTTCCTATATGTACAATGGACAAAAGACAGCGACTTAGCGAAGCTCAGCATAGAGCTTTGTGGCAAAAGAAAAAAGAAAGAAGCAAGAAAAACTGCTTAGAAAAGTTCTACGTTTAGACATATTTTTAAGATCGTCTGAAAAATCAAGTGGACATTCAAGTGCATTAGCTAGTTAGACCGTTCAAGTAATGGAAGAAAATCGATTAAGGATAAATGGGATTGTGGAGACAGTGAGACTATGTGGCATACAAAACATTCCACTACGAGGACATTCTGATCCAGGGTGCATATCCCTTATAACACCTGTCCAAAACGATGGCTTTTTCCGTAGCCTCTTAAGGTATCGGGCCAACGGGGGTGACCTACTACTCAGGGAACAATTGAAACATAGTGTAAGCAACTCGATGTACACAAGTTAAGGAATTCAGAATGCATTAATTAATTCCTTTGGCTGTATTATTAAAAAAGAAAGTTGTAGAACAAGTGCGTTAGAGCTCTTTCTGCGCAGTTTTAGCTGACGAAACCACAGATATATCCCAAGTGGAATAGTTTTCATTTTACCTCAAATATATTACAGAAACCAAATCTTTCACTATAACAGAGG
>JABUQX010002144.1:0-10000 GCA_015478945.1 Trachelipus rathkii | reverse complement strand
CTTAGAATTATAGTCAACTACTAGGACTACTACTAATAAAATAATAGAAAATGATAATAATAGTGACAAAATAACAAGAACACACATTAATAATAATAAAATAATAATAATAATAAGTAATAATGGAATAATAATTAATAATAAATAATAATAATATTAATAAATAATAATGATTTAATAATAATAATAATAAATAATAATAATATAATTAATAATAATATTATAATAATTTAATAAATAAAACAAAAACAACAGCAACCTCCGTAAACAACAACCAACAGTAATAGTAATAGTAATAGTAATAGTAATAGTAATAGTAATAGTAATAGTATAGTAAATAGTAATAGTATAGTAAAGTAAAGTAGTAAAAGTAATAGTAATTGAAATCAGCTTAAAAATTTAGTAATGACAATAGTTATTGTAATAGTAATAGCAATATTAATAGTAATTGTGATGGTAATAGTAATTAATTATGATAGAAATAACAATATATAATAATAATAATAATAATAATAATAATAATAATAAAAATTAATAATAATAAGTAATAATGATAATAATAATAAATAACTAATAAAAATAATATAAAGACAATATAATAATAAGAATATAATAATAATAATTGTCGAAATAATAAATTATAGTAATAATATCTATATATTACTTAAGAATAAATTCGAATAAATAAGTATAATCGAGTATATAAACACACAATTGTAATGACTATCATGAAATAATCAATAATTAATCAATAATCAATAATAATCTAATTAATAATAATAACTTTATTATTATTCATTAATATGTTACTTATTATTATTGATAATAATATTATTATTATTATTATTATTATTATTATTATTATTATTATTATTATTATTATTATTATTATTATCATTATCATTATCATTATCATTATCATTATCATTATCATTATCATTATCATTATCATTATCATTATTAGTATTATTATTATCGTCATCATTTCGACTTTCATGATATCTTTGTTTTGCTGAAACTTTATTTAAACTTTATCGTGTTTACAGCAATACAAATATTTGTACTAATCGTTATTTCTCGCTATAAAGTGAGAAGGATTATAAACAATGAGAATAAAGTTTTATACAAAAATTAAAGTTTTGAGTTGCAGATTATTTATAATGGGAAATGAATAATCAATATTTAAAATAATGATAGTAATTATTTTATTAATATTTATATATTAGACCCTTAATTGTCATTAGAAATTGAAGAACATGAATTTTATTGTTACTGAGATTATTATATTTGTTTTATATCGGTTTAAATTTCAAATTTTGATGAATCACTTTAAATTTTTCTTTATAGCAATTTCCGTTTTCTTTTTGCTAAAAGAGAAAAGAAAAATAAACGTAATAGCATTTCTTAATTATATATTTTTTTTCTTCAAATTATCGAATGAGAAAAGCTCAAATTTAAAATTTATTCCCACAATCAATTGGTATAAAAATTGGATTTCTTTAATGACATTTTTAAGTTAACGATCTTTTAAAAAACATTTAAGAAGCTGAATATTCTTTCCATTATTGGAAAATAGGAAAAAAATATATTAATATCCAAAAAAAAAGAAGAGGAAAAAAAAGCAAAGCAAAGGAAAAAAAAAGATATAAAAAGAATATGGATCCTTTTTTGTCTCTAGGATGATGAATGACAATTGTCCGTGCTGAAGAGAGAAAGGAAAAAAAAAATAAAGAAAAATAAGAAAAAAAGAAATGAAAAAATATGAAAAATCGAAATTCATATTAGAAAAAAAGTGAAAAAAAAAATCAAGTGGAAAATAATAGAAAAGAAAAAAAGAAATTGACAAAATATTCTTCATCAACTTCGAATAGAATTTCTTGAAAAAAAAAAGGAAAAAAATCTCACCTGTCAATTAGAATTTGATCAATTAGTTCACTTAATTTTAAATCAAAGATATATATATATATATATATATATATATATATATATATATATATATATATATATATATATATATATATATATATATATATATATATATATATATATATATATTATATATATATATATATATAATATATATATATATATATATATATATATAATACTCTTAATTTAAAATCTAAATAAATTATATTAATTTAAAATCTACATAAACTAATACTAATACAAATCCAGATTATTGTTTTAGATTATAATTATAAATATAATTATAATTATAATTATAATTATAATTATAATTATAATTATAATTATAATTATAATTATAATTATAATTATAATTATAATTATAATTATAATTATAATTATAATTATAATTATAATTATAATTATAATTATAATTATAGTTTTAGTTTTAGTTTCAGTTTTAATTGTAATTATAATTATAATTATAAGTATAGTTTTAGTTTTAGTTTCAGTTTTAATTGTAATTATAATTATAATTATAAGTATAATAATAATAATAATAATCATAATTATTATTATTATTATTATTATTATTATTATTATTATTATTATTATTATTATTATTATTATTATTATTATTATTATTATTATTATTATTATTATTATTATTATTATTATTATTATAATAAGGAAGGCAATGTGCAATAATATATAACCGTATCAATCCCACTTACTGTAGCTTAATAATGAAAAATAAATCTTTATTTTTACATCACGAGTTTGACTATATATTTTTTAAAGTTTTGAAACCCTTATGTTATAACAATTAATTTGAATATTTAATGTAATAGATGTTGATAATAATTTATATTATAATTCAGATTATAATCCATATTATTTCCTTAGATATTAATCGCAATTCAATGATCAAGTTATAATTGAGATTATTGTGAAAATGTTACTAAATTATCCCAAAGATTTGTCAGAACACTTATTACATCTTTAATTAAGATGTTTCAATATCTATTAATTTAAAAGCTCTTAAGAAATGAATTTAAAGTATATTGTACATGAAAGGGTGGAGGGTTCATTTTGGACAATTTACGTTATCATAAATATTTTTAATTAAAGCCGTTTTCGTTTTGGCAATATTCTTACGAATTCTTACGAAAAATAAGAACGTTCTCAAAAAAATCGTTCGTTTTGTCAAATTTTAAGAAAATTTTGAGAATATTCTCACCAAACGTAAGAATTTTGACAAATTCCGTAAGATTGCTATTTCGCTGTCTTACCGAAAAATTCTATTCTTACGAAAAATGTAAACAAAGGAAATGATGCCAGAAAGCAGTCATGAAATTTTTTTTCTTTTATTTTTTATTTTTTTTTTACAATGGAATCAATTTAATGACTTTAAGAGAGTCTATATAAGTGAGATTGCTGTCAAATTATTGACGTGATATTCAACAATTTTAATTATCTTAAAATTTCATTTAAAAAAACTGCAATGATAATGTTTTCACTACGCGGTAGGCCCGTTTTAATTTGTGACACCTGAAGATGCTTCTTTGAATAAAATGGCTTTAATTTTCAGCTTTGCCAATTTTTGATGAAAAGATCTGTTACAATAATGATTGCCACTTTTCTTTGTTTTTTTTTTTAACAAATACTAATATATATATATATATAATATATATATATATATATATATATATATAATATATATATATATATATATATATATATATTATATATTATATATATATATATATAATATATATATATATATATATATATATATATATATATATATAGAGAGAGGAGAGAGGAGAGAGAGAGAGAGAGAGAGAGAGTAGAGGATATCCTCCCCGAAGACATCATTCCAAACACTGATTAGTGATTATGATTTTTGTAATGTTTGTAAACAAGTTTATAAGAATAAGAATTCATTCGCGGTCGTTTTGGCACGAAACCGTTCTTAAAATGCGTAAGAATTTGTCTTATCGAGCGTAAGACAAAATAATGCTAAAACGAAAACGGCTTAAATTCCCAGCCTCGATAAAGGGGAAAATTCCGTGAATGTGAACATAACAAAAATAAACACACGCAGACAAACAGACACACACCTATATATATATATATATATATATATATATATATATATATATATATATATATATATATATATATATATATATATATATATATACACAAGCACACACACTTATATATACACACAAACACACACCTACATGAGAACAGCTGTGGCGCAACTCTAAGAATTTGATTATCTTTTTTATATATGAAGTGTGGCTTCATTTTCTTTTTGGGGTTATGTAGTGAGAAGGAATTTACGTATTTTTTAGCTGAGAAAAATAGAGGTGAATTTAACCAAACAAAAATGACTTTGAAATATGTCGAAGAGGATACTTCAGTATAATGAAAATTATACACTCTTATTGAAAGTTTGGTTAATGGAATGAACAATACAATATTATGAACAGTTTGCAAGAGTAAATAAAATACATATTAAACAATTCACGAATTTTATAAATTTCATCCTACAAATAAAGAATCCATATTCTACAGTAGGTATACAACTTAAGATAAACACATCCTTAACAATGACTACCTTAAGCAAAAAAAGTTGTCATACATATTGTATTAAGAGCAACAAGTATATATATATATATATATATATATATATATATATATATATATATATAGTATTATATATATATATATATAGTTATGTATATATAAAAAGTTTATATATATATATATAAGGTATATATATATATATATATGTTAATAGGTAAATAGCAAAGAGCAAGTTTTCTGATATTTTGCCTTTTTAAGTTATATTTTTATATTTAAGGTTGTTACATATTAATATATATATATATATATATATATATATATATATATATATATATATATATATATATATATATATAAAAATTTTAAAAAAAAATATAAAAATATATATATTAAAGAAGAAGTAAAGTATATATATATATATATATATATATATATATTAAAAAAGACTAAATATATATATATATATTAAAGAAGAGTTTATATATATATATATATACAAGGTTATTATGCAGCAAGTATATATATATATATATTATATATATATATATATATATATATATATATATATATATATATATATATATATATATATATATATTATATATATATATAATGTTAAATTATGTATAGGGCTTTTTGCCTAATCTCTTGTTATATATAAGTTGTAGATATATATAGTTATATATTATATATTAAATATATATTAAGTTATATATATATATATATGTTATTATTGCTATATATATATATATATATATTATATATAACACCATAAACACGTTACTCATAAATAGAATAAATAGTTAAGAATGGCAAAAGACCAGCGAAACATTCTCAAAAAATAAAGTCAATTCCTTCGTTGAAATAAAACATTTCTTTATTTGTTACTTTATGATTATGACATCTTATGTCAAACGTCTTCCATCCACAATTTTGTACACTTTTATTGCAATATACTCGTATAACCATATATATATATATAATATATATATAGTATATAGCAGCATCAGTATGTAAGTTAGTATATATATATATATATATATATATATGTTAGTTAAGTATATATATATATATATATATAAAAGTATATATATATATATATATATATAGTCTTATACTGTAGAGTCTCTTCACCGTAGAGGTATATTTAAAAAAAAAAATTGTATTTTCCCATTATAGGAAGATATTTTTTTTTTTTAACAATAAGCATGAAAGTTAAGGTTGCCAAGTTTTTTTTTTTTTTTAACCAATAAGCATAAAGATTAAAGTTGCCAAGTAATAAGTTTAAATCTATAATACCTAACGCAACTTAAATAACCTTACTTACTTACTACGACTTACTTTCTACTTACTTAACTTTAACTTAACCTCTACTTACTTAACCAAACCAACCTTTACTTAAAATATTATAAATGATTACACTATTTTCTTGCAGTAATGCGTAAATTTTTTCCTCTCCATTGAAAATCTTTTTCCATACAAAATTTGCAGGAGAAAAAGACTGAGAATGTCCATTATAATATATATATATATATATATAGTTATATATATATATATATATATATATATATATATAGGAGTATAAATATATATATATATATATATATTTATATATATATATATATAATATAAATATATATATATATATATATATATATATATATATATATATATATATATATATATATATATATATATCAGTGGCGACTCGTGGTAGAAATATATATATATATACATTATATATATATATATGTTGTTATATATGGTTGTTGTTGCTATATATGGGTTATATATACAGCAGCAGCATATAGGGTATAAATATATATATGTATATATATATATATAAGTTATTTATATATATATATATATATATATATATATATATATGTTATATATATATATATATATATATATATATATATATACATCGAGAAATTCCTGATGATAAATGGTAAAGCCTCATGATTCTACTTCGTACGGTAGCACAATTACATAAAAAAAGTTACCTGTTACGAATGATTTAAAATAAAATATAAAAATAATAAATTACTTACTTTATAATTAAATTGTAGGTTTTTATAATTTGTAGCTAAAGTCCATTCTTCTCGCTTTTTGACTTGCAAATAAGTCAATCACAAGATTGTCAAAAGAAAGATTCTGGACAATATCTCTTTCTGTTGCAAGCGCAACGAGGGCATTCAGTCTTTCTTGCCCCATTGTATTCCGAATAACGGTTTTTATTCTTTTTAATCTAGAAAAGCATCTTTCAGCTTCAACAGATGCCATTGGAGTAGTTATTAAAATTTTTAGCAACTTTAATGTTTCTTCAAAAGTCTGATCCATTCCATTTTCAATAATGTACTTATAAGAATCAAGAGCTCCTTTCAGGGAATAAAAATCTTCTCTAGAATATATAACTTGAAGTTCAGATTTGAGTCTCAAGATGTTAAAAAATGGATAAACAGTTACAGTCTTTTCAAATGCAACTGTGGGAAATGAGGTTCTATATAATTTAAAGTGTTCACGCTCGAAAAGTTGAGCTGATAGTAAATGATCACTAAACGAAAACCTCTCCTTAGACTGAGATATTATTATGTCACACACTTTATACGCAGCAGCTTTTTTAATTTCGTAGTAATTGGAAGCATTTAACGATCTTCTTCTCTTCACCTCACAAACATCATACGTTCCCTCAATTTCTTCCATTATGGTGGTCATACTGTTTCTAATCTTTCCTAATTCTAATTGTAGTTCACTCACAGCTTGTTTTATGAGAATTACGTCTGCATTTCTTGATTGAATTTTATTATAGAAACAATCTACGTGCGGCATTATATGGCGGAAAACAGTGAGCCAAAATACAAAAGTAGGATCAGTCAATAACCTTTGCAAACCTCCTGCTTGATCTCGTGTTCCTGGTTGTTTGCTTTCATTTAGAATTTTTTCAAAGCACTCTAACAATAGCTCTCTATGTTCAAAAACCATGTTTACAGTTCGGATGTTAAAATTCCATCTTGTTTTAACAGTTTTTGGCAACCGTTTCCCAATAATTTCATCTAATACAGAGCATCTCTGAGGAGATTGTGAAAAAAAGGTTGGAATTAGTGACATATTTCTAAAGAATTCTCCAACTTCTGGAATTTGAGAAACTGACTGAGTCATTATCAAATTAATTTGATGCGCATAACAGTGTACATAATGTGCATTTGGATAAACGTCTTTTATAAATACGTTTACACCACTGACGTGTCCACTCATAACTGCGGCACCATCATAACTTTGAGCAATCAATTTTTCTGGACAGTTCGGTAAAATGGATTTTAATTGATCAGAAATAACGCTAGCTATTGATTCTGCCCTGTGAGAAGCTGGGTTAAAAAGTCCCCAAAATCTTTCTTTTATATTCCCGTCATATTCATAGCGCAAAATGAGAGCTAATTGAAATTCGTTTGATATATCAGAGGTTTCATCTGCGATTATGCCTATAAAGCTAGCTTGTGAAATCTCTTTTAATATGTGCATCCTACATATTTCCCAAGAGCAAGAAAGTAAATCATTTTGTATAGTCATTGAAGTTCCTTTGAAAACGTTAGAACTTTTTAAGTGATCTCTTAAAGTTGGATCTAATTCAGCACTGTATTCTATTAAGGATTTAAAAACACCAGGATTCATAGAATCAGAACTTTCGTCATGACCCCTTAAGGGGAGTTCAAGATTTGCACAAAATTTGATGGCTTTGATAATTCTTAGTAAAATGTATCTATTTTTAGTAACTTGCTGATTGTGGCATTCAATCGCTTGTTTGTAAGCAGAATCAATATTTTCTTTTATATTTACTTTTCCTAATACTGCTAAATTAGCCTCATTGTTTATATGACTTACAGAAGCTTCATGTTTACCTATTTTGACTGATAGATGGGCTAAATCAGTCACTCCAATTCTAGCCCAAGAATCATCTCCTTCAAATAGCAAACATGGGAAGCAAAATAGAGCATTTTTCTCTGAAGAGCCGCAGAGCCATTTGTGTCTCTTATATAAATCCACGTTAAATTTTCGAGAGTACGGTTTTTTGCTCTTGTATGATGTCTGAGTTAATTTTATATTTGGCATAGGCCTACCAAGCTCTTTTATATTTAATTTTTCTTCAAGAGAAAATCTTGAAAACTTATTATTTAATATATTTAATACACTATTCATTTTGAAATTATTATACTAACATGTAAAAAATATATAAAACAATTAAAAACTCAAACACAAACTCACTCCAAATGATTGCACGTTAACTGACATAAAAAATAAATTATTATGGGATTCGATGTGTCGCTACTATGAAATTTCTGTAAAAATTAAAAAGACAATATATATATATATATATATATATATATATATATATATGTTATATATATATATATATATATATATAAGAAGAAGGTATATATATATGTTATATATATATATATAGTTATATATAGTGTATATATATATATATATATATATATATATATATATATAAAAAAAATAAAAAAAAAAATCAGTGTACGACAACTTACACTGAGGCGATCTTAAGAATCGCTCCAAAGTAAGTATTTTATAATCTCTTCTATATCGCTGCCAGACGTATAATTTTCACATAACTATTGGAGCTATCAGGAGCGATGAATGATTTCGCTCGCCAACTCATATTCTTATATAAATAGAATTTCAAAAACTACGTACAACTGAGACAAGTATGTTTATTCAATTTCTTCTTATTAGATGAAATTTTCTTACGTTTCTGCCTTATTACAAGAGTTTTTAAAATTTCCATTCAATTATTTATTAAAAACATGATCTTTTAATTAAGTGTTATAATTCAGAATTTATGTTTAATTAGTGAGGGTCTACTTCTATACAATATTCACTGATATAGTGGAAGGCAGTTGTTAGCAGCATAGAGCATATATACATATATATATATATATATGGTATATATATATATATAATCATATAAGTATATATTACAGCAGAGCAGCATATATATATGGCTGGTTGGTTACATAGTTGGTTAAATGTTATTACATGGCTATATATATACGCTATTACGTACACCATATATACAAGGTTATATTATAGTTATAAGAGTATATATATATACGTTATTGTTGTTGTTATACGTTATATATATATATATACAGTGTTATATATGTATGTTATCCATATACATGTTATAGAGTTGGTTATGTTGTTGCTATTGGGCTACATATATATATGCGCTATATACATATACATAAGTAGCGCTGGTCTATATATGTTAAGGCGAGCAGCAGCAGCATATAGCATATATACATAAGGGCGTTGCTAAGGTTATATATGTTGTTATGCAAGGCAGGCATATAAGCGTTGCTAAGGCAAGGTTGTTAATAAATATGGTATATATATATATATAATATATATATATATATAAATGTATATATATATAAATATATATATATATATATATATATTGGAAGTGGGC
>JABUQX010002143.1:20000-22450 GCA_015478945.1 Trachelipus rathkii | reverse complement strand
TATATATATATATATAATATATTATAGTAGGGCTACGTTAGCACCCTAAATTGCACGTGAGTATGCAAACACATATCGTGAAAGTAATGACCTTGAGGGAGTCGGTCGAAAAAATTGATTCCTGAGGGCAATCGATTTTGAGCCGAAATCGATTCCCGTAGGGAATCGATTTTTACGCACGCAAGCATACACACACATAGGTTACGTGTCCGTGGGCCCACCCCCCAAAAACTGAAATGCTCGTAGAAGGCTGAAATTTGGAGAAAGGATTCGGAGCCGTAGTCGGATTCGGATCCGGATTCGGATTTGGAGCCAGCACCGGTGCTGGCTCCGATCCGGTGTCGAGTTAGTAAATATTTGTATAATAACACAATATTTGTATTTTATATATGTGATCGAACTCGTAGATCTCGAATATGATGGTTATAGGTTCGTATTGAGTGTTTGGGAACCCCCCCCCCTTCGGGGGTCCCCAGAAAAAATGGACGAAAAGCATAAAAGAAGTAAAGAGAGGAGTCGGAGTCGGAGTCAGAGAAGGAAGGATCGGAGAAGGAGTCTGAGTCAGAGGAGTAGGAGTTGACGAACGCGTGCTGGAGCCGGTGCCGTGCTGAGTAAATAAATATTCGTTTAGTCCCATATTGGTATCAAAATATATGTTTATAAGGTCTTAGAACTCAAACATGAGGGTTGTAAGTTCGAAAAGAGTGTCCTGAAGAAATGCAATGAACGCAAAACAGAAGAAGATGGAGGAAGGAAGGAAGAAGGAGGAAGGAGGAAGGAGGAAAGAGAGGAGGAAGGAGGAAGGAGGAAGAGAAGAGGAGGAGAAGAGGAAGAAGAAGCAGAGAGGAGGGAAGAGGAGAAGAAGTCTCAGTGCGGAGCAAAATGAGTGATAGCTCGCCGGTGGCTGAGCCAGAGCGGTGCTTAGTTTTAGTAAAACATTCGTTGCTATTTTATTTTGTTTTCATTTACATTTATTTGTTTCCCAATTTATAAATGAACTTGATGCAAATTTTATTATTTTTATTATTTTAATTTATTTTGTTAAAATATAATTTTTACTAAATTTTTTATGCTTTTCATGTTTATAACGTAAAAAATGTGCGTTTTTACACACTCTAAAGCAGTAATTCAATAACTCCAACCAACAACCCTACCCTACCCTCCCCACCCCCTCCATGATCTATTGATTTATTGATCTACTATTCAAGTCATATTTTACAAAAATTTATGGCTTGATAACCAACAGTAAAAATACAGTAAATCAAACCACCCCACCCTCCCTCCCCACCTTCCCAGCCGCATGACCCTCTCCACATGATCTATTGAATTCAATTCAATCATATTTTTACTAAAATTGTTATGGTTAACTAGCCCGTTAAAGTAGTAATCAGGAAATCAAACACCCCAAATTTCTTTTATGTATGATAATTCGTAAGGTTATGAATTTTTTTGTTAAATATTAATATGTTAAGGTAAAAATAACAATATATGTTACAGATATGATTAAAAAAGTGTGAATAGAACTTCTGTTTATGCAATGTTAGTTACATTACTCTTGTTAAGTATAAGAACTTGGTTTTTCTGTCTGGTTTTCGCTGTGGTACTTGGTAGCTGGAATTTATACATTATATTCTTATTCAGGTTATGATTTAGCTTTAATGATGCTAAAACCGTGTTTACGGCCAACAGTTTTGTTTCTAGAAAAGATCTTATTTTTATTTGGTATCAAAAACCATACTCACATATTATTTTGTTTCCATATCAATTACGTGAATAGATCAATAAATCATGAAGGGGGTGTAGTGGCAGTGGAGGGTGTGATTGATTTACTGGTTTATATTTACGCTTTAAAATCAGTAAACTATTACACTTGACTATGATATTTTATTCAAAGGACCTTATTTTACGTTATGTTTGGATAAAACTTTGTTAGGTTTTGCATTTTTTTTAAATTTGGGTTGGGTAGTGTGATAGTTAGTAAGGTGATGACGAATTTTTGTAAATATACTATATTAGTGTAAAAAAACTTGTTACAAGCATATAGTTCCTGTCCAGTACGATTAATATTACAGGGTATGATGGAATTTTGCTAAATATACCAGTGTAATGTAAAATAACATTGATATGTAGAGATATGCTTGAAAAATTGAATAATTACGTTTTGTACCCTGTGTAGATACTTTACGTTGTAATAGAACTTGCTAAGTGTAGTAGTGTATTTTGCGAAGGTGTTTAGTTTGTCTTTATATATTATATTCTTAGTCAGGTTTATGCTATGCTAGCTCATTAATGTTGAAACATGTTCCCGCTAGCATATATTCGTTGGTTTAGTATATAAAGAACTATTTTATTCTATAGTTTATCCGAAATGATATCTCAAGTTGACCTAACAATAATCAATAGATCATATAAGGGTGGAGGAAAGTGAAGGTGATTTGGTTTACTGATAC
>JABUQX010002143.1:10000-12500 GCA_015478945.1 Trachelipus rathkii | reverse complement strand
GAATTCGAGAGTGGCAAATTGGTTTCGAGCACTTTATTCACAGGCACAGCCATTTTGTGAAATGAAAAAAAGAATGATTCTGTTCTAACAAAAAAGCCAGGTGAATCCCGTTATCTATATTGTTCATTCTTGGAGTCTAAATATGGGTTTAGTGAGGGAGATGAGATTAGGAATAATAATAAATGTAATGTCTACTGAAATGCAAGAGCTGTTATCATTTATTCTTTACTTTATAAACTTCTGTATATACCAGGAGTTTATTATAATAATTAGTATTTTAGGTAAGGCGTTATTATAGTTGCTATTATTATGCAATGCAAAAAGTTTGAGAGGGGTAAGTAGTGCAAGCAGAAAAGTCATTTTATATAAAGATTAAACTTTAAAGGGGTATGGAGATTTGAGAAAGATATTTTTATGATGCCTTACATAAGATGGAGAAATCTCTATGTAGAGTGTAGTCCTGGTTATAAAGATTTATAAAAATTATGCAGATGTTTGACATAATATGCATTATAGGAAGGAAATTATAATTTAAAGCTTTCATGGTGAGAAAGATCGAGGGTGGAAACAAAGTCGAAAGCAAATTCTTTCTTTCATGGGAGACAAGATAAGAGGGAGGGGGGTGTTTTGCGTAATACTGAAAGTCAAAAAAGTATTTTCTTTCAATCTGGAATTTGTAAAATTAATAAGAGTTAATAATCTGAAAAGATGTCGTAATTTAAACTAATTAACCTGCAAATCGTTTTAGGAAGGGGGTGGGGGGAGGGGAGAGAAGTCGGGAGAATCTTGTAGAATAGGAAACGAAAACCGTTTTCTGGAAGAAATATAAATAAGGCATACATGCCTATTTATTTCGATATTTACTACGGTACTTGTATCAGTGATATATATATATATATATATATATATATATATATATATATATAATATATATATATATATATATATATATATATATATATATAATAATATATATATATAATATATATATATATATATATACTACTATATTAGCTGAGGGGGACGATTAATCGTCATATCGTCATCGTTCAATCGGCATAAATCGGGCATATTTTTTTTTTAAATCGTTCATCGTATCGTTCATCGGCAAATCTTTTCGCCGATTTATTTTGCCCGATCTTCATTGAACAAGATATTAAAATTTTGAATTCAATATTAAAACTTCAATAATAATAATAATAATAATAATAATAATAATAATAAATAATAATAATTAATAATAATAATAAAATAATAATAATAATAATAATAATAATAATAATAATAATAATATAATAATTAATAATAATTAATATTAATAATAAATGACTATAATATATATATTATATATATATATAAAATATATATATATAATATATAGATTATATATATATAATATATATTTATATTAACTATAATATATATATATACTATATATATATACTATATATATAATATAATAATATATATATATATGATAGACTATATATTATACTTTGTACATTACATAATATATATAATATATATATATTATATAGATATATAATACTATCATATATATATATATATATATATATATATATATATATATACCCATTTTCTTTATGGTATGTATGACATCTCCAGTGCCTAATGGTTCGCCTTTCTGTTATGCGTTCATATCCACACTCATCCTCCAGACAACATATCATATATACACATACTTATATCCACACCCCTCTTCTAGACAACATCTTACAGACATCCCTATCCCTTATATCCATACGTGTAGGGAGAAAAAATTGCCCACATCGTATGTCCTGCGTGTCGTAGAAGGCGACGTAAGGACGTTGGTAGTTAGGTTGGCTGCCTACTAACACTTATCTTTTTGCCAGGAATGCTAATGCATGCCTCGGAGAAGGTCGTGATCGCAGTAAGCGCCCTTCTATCTTTCGGCGAAAATATGTATGAATTGTATCTGTATATGAAATGTCAGAGAAATAAATGTTGAGGAGATGAGGAGAAAGGTGATGGATGATTTAGAAAGGGCAAAATTGATTGCTCGCTGTGACTGAAACAAGATGAAAGGAAACGGCTGGAAATGAGTGTGTCGGTGTGAAATGTGTTGTTGTTGCTGCTGGAAAGACATGATATGGGATAGAAGGATGTGCAATTCTGATGAGTGACTTGTGGTAGAGAGCTATGATAGATTTTGTATGTGAGCACTAGAATTCTAATGGTTAAATTTAAGTTGAAGATCTCAAATGGGTGGTTTGCGACCTATGATCCATTTGAGGGTAAGTTGAAGAGAGTACGATTTTTGGGATAATCTGAATGATGTTTTGAAAGGGGGAATTAGGAGACTCAGTTCATTTTGCCACATACTGGCCCATTCCAAGGACTTTTTTTTACCAGTTGTTCACCACCACTCACGGGCAGAGCCCTATTCAAGGAGGGGGTGTGAACTAGCAAACTTTTCACCTAATTAGTGAAAATAAGCATTATGGACCGGAGGCACCTT
>JABUQX010002142.1:15000-34029 GCA_015478945.1 Trachelipus rathkii | reverse complement strand
TATATTTATATATTATATATATAATAATATATATATAATATATATATAATACGCTAAATATATAATATATAGCTAATATAATATATATATATATAATATATATATTATATATATATATATATTATATATATATATATATATATAAATTATGGTAAAATTATTTATAATATTTCTTTTATTTTTCTGCAATTTGGTTTTTTAATGTGTTGTCTGCCAGCTGAATATCAACTGGTTAACGGTTTCCGTATTGTATTAACAGCTTTGATCACGCCCCAAATGTCCTTATCGACATTAGTGAAAGTTCTAGCGGACCGAGAATAATGTTCAGAAGAATCCAGCTGTATAAACGCACACAAAGCTAGTTGACTTTTAAGCCAATATGACAAACGATGAAGCACATTAAAAACTCGTTAGAAAATAATAATATAATACGTTATTATTTAGTAATTACTACTTCATATCTATCGATTGATGTATTTTTTTTCAGTTTTTCTTACTCTACTAAACCCTTAAAGCGTTCGTCTGGCAAACATATAAGGTTCAAATTTTTTATATTTCGCCAAGATTTTAAGGGGGGCCCAAGTGCCCCCCTGCCCCCCTGCTTACGCAATTATATTATTAATATAGTTAATATATCTATATAATTAATTATATATCGTATATATAAATATATATTATATATATATAATTATATATATTATATATAATATATATATAGTATATATGATATTATATATATTACTATATATATATATAATATATTATATATAGTATTATAATTATATATTGTACTTATATATATATATATCTTTTTTCCATCTCCCAGCGTAGCAATTCTTTCATCCTGTCAGCCGCGCCCAAGCGACTTTCTCCAGACATCCTCTCTGCTGCACTATTCCTCTTTTCTTTAGCCACTCTCATTTTTGGTAGCTGACATCTTTCCAGAGAGTTCCACCGACTCTCGTCCATCTCTTTTTCGGACTTTTTCCCTTGGTCTCTCTACCCTTCTGGTGTTCCAATTCCCATCTTCTTTCAGGCATCTCCCTGCTCCATCCTCTCCAGATGTCCCCCACCATCTCAAATCTCCCACAATCCATATTCAACAGCTACCATCTTCTCATCCCGATATTATCTCTCCCAGGGTTGGGGATTTTTTGGGATTTTTTGAGAAAATTAATCAATTTTTTGCATTTTTTTTGCACTAAAATTTTTTGCCATTTTTTGCAGGGCTGCGGAGTCACGCGAAATATAATTTGTTAAACAAACTTTTTTTTAGTTGATAATAGTATTATTTTTAACCCTAGCCAATTATCTGCAGTTCAAAATCTTAAACAGAGCCTTATATTCATGACATAAATGAAAACAGCCCAATACTAAAGAGTGTACTTGTAATAACTGATAATATAATTACATCAGAAATAAAAGGAACATGTTTGAAACAATGATATTGATGACAGTTGTTTTTAAACTGTAGAAATTTGAAACAGAGTAGCCTTGCCTATTATATTATTATTCTAAATTTTTAATTTACTATTTTAATTTAACATTTAATTATCCAAAAAAATTAAAAAATATAATATATATAAAAAAGCAAAAAAATCAAAATAAGCAAAAATTCATGATTTTTGTGTAGCAAAAAATCAAGTGAAAAAATCAGTGTTGAAAAAATCACATTGAATTTTTTCCGTGCCATCCCTGATCTTTAATTACTTCATTTCTTATTCTGCCTCTCCTACTCTTTCCAATCATATAGTTCTTCATACCCTCATCTCCGCCGCTTGCTATTCTACTCTCCTCTCTTCTCGTTGCTGTCCATGTTTACGCTCCGTACAGCAGCGTCGGAGTCAGTATACTTTTAAAAATCACTTTTTAACCTCTATTCCGATGTTTTATCTTTCATCATGTGGTATTATACCGCCTCTTCATACTAATCCATACTTATTCATTCTTCGCGTAACCTCCCTCCACTTCTCCCTTTCTGTTAAAAACATCCTCCGAGACAACCTCCGAGTATTTACCGCCTTCACCTCCCCCCCTCTCACCAACCATCATTTTTATCCCCTCCTCATTTCCTCCAGTTATTGTTAATATCTCTTATGTCTTCTGTACGTTCATCCTCATCCCCTGCCCCTTCCTCCAACTCCTCCGCAAACAACTCCAGCACCTCTCGAATCGTCTCCTCTCTCCCGCTCCAACACTCCAGATCGTCCGCATATGCCATAATTTATGTCCCTTTCAAATTCTCCCAGTCTCTCCCACTTTCCTTATCACCAACGTCTAAATATAAATAAACAGCAGTGGCCGCATAAAACACCTCCCCACTGCTTCATCTCCTGTTTTCTACCTCAAATCATCTACTCCATTTTTTCACTGGCGCTTCTTCGCCATCTCAGTTTCTAACATATACAAACTGACTTCAGTACTTACTTTCTATATGCCTTCTTTTAATCTACCCCTCACTCATAATTCCCTCCATAGCTCTCCAGAACTTTTTCCTTGGCACCGAATCAAATGCCTTTGCAGGTCGATGAACGCAAAAAAAGTAGAATCTCTATTACCATATTTAGAGTTCTGCCTGAGTTTAAGGTGTGGAATAAGAGGTCCGTCGTTTCCTCTTTCCTCTACTCATACCGTACTTACTTCATCCGAGCCTCCTCTTCCAAATTATTCTTTTCGCTATATTTTCGCGCCGAGAATCGGGCGTCCATCAGTGGAAATACCTCTTATAATTTTAATTATAGCTTCCAGCATTCTCTTTACCTTATATATCGATTTATTATTGCTTGCCCCACTTTTCCGCAGCCACCTTCCCTCTCTGCCAACACTCTTGTTCATCAAATGATGATATCTCACTATATAACAAAATCCTCTAGCCTCTCTCCTCCCTCCCCAACCGACCGAACTCACACTCCGATCCTCTCCTGCTTTACCCTTCTTCATCCTTTGTATAGCCTCCTCATATTCTTATTCTACCGTTATCTCTCTGCCTTCATCCTCCTCTTCCTCCCTCCCCGTCTGATCTGCCCCCGCTCTTCTCACTCTTGTTCTCCTGTATGTCTACATTTAGCATATCTTTCATAGCTATTTGGACTTCCATTCTATTCATTTCTTTACTTCCGTTCTCACAAGAATCTCTCTGTTTCCTTTTTTATATTCTAGTTACAGCCGTTTTTGCGTTTTCGTTATACGGCCTCGCCATACTTAAATTAGCAATTTTTGCTTCCCTCCGGAATACACCCACATCTTCTCGCTTATTTTCTCCTGCCATCTCTCCGTATCCATCTTTTTATGCTCCTACTTTATTCTCTCTGCCCTCTTCCTTGCCATGTACAATCCTCCCTTGGGCCGACTACCGTTGTTTCTTCTTCAGCCACTCCTCATGTTTCCTTGTTTTTTCCTTAATTGACCTTTTCACTTCTGTGCGTTCCACCATGGCTGTATGATCTCTTCCTAGTTACTTCAGCAATAATAAACTACCCAATCTATTTTACCAAGAGTTTTCGTCTGCCACTCCTTGATATGAAATCCACGCAGTCTTCGTTTTCTTTCTACCACTCCTTAGGGTTTCCTGCATTCCCCGTTCATAATGTCTTGTTTCTTTCTTGTTCTTCCAACTTATCCACTCTGATCACTCCCTCTTCTCCTCATTTACTCCTCCCTCCCACTCTTATCTTCATGTCAGCCACCACCAGTCTATGCATCCGCCATACAAAGACACTCCCGGGATCACATTTACATTCTTTATCATCCTTTTATCGTCGGATATCATGTAGTTCTATCACCGATTTATTGAATCGAATTGTTGCAGTTACTTGATATCATCTTAATACCTCGTAAAGATGTGAGACTCTCTGCTGCTTGAAAAACGTGTTCATTATTTTTATGTCGTTTCTCACACAACAAAAAATCAATCAACGCCTCTCCCTCTATGCTTCTTGTCTACTCTATCTCTCCAAATCGTCCCAATACTCTCTCCATCTCTTTTCCTTTCTCTCTAGCGTTGAAATGAAATCTCCCATCAACACACACCTCTCCCCTCCTCCTCCATCTCCCCCTCTTCCTCTTCCTCATCTTTTGTTATTAACCTATCATTTATAATTTTTACTCTCGTTTAATACATTGCGTGACAGTCTTGGTCCCACACTATGAATATCCGAACCATGCTTTCCGATGTCATTGCAGAATATCAAGTTAATAATACCAAGAATAGCAGCAACAAATCCTTTTCTCTACACCAATTCTCATATCCCTCCGCCATCAAACCTAAACACCTCATCCTTTCACTCCTCTTCATGATATCTCATATTACTCTACCTTTTTCCTTCTTAAATAATCTCCATAATGCGTACTCACTATATGCAATCTGTGGTCAACACACCTATAAATTCTTGAAAGTGTTTTTCCTACGATTCCTATGTCCGTAAATCATCGCCGAAGGTCGTACGTCTAAAGTTATGTCCTGCTTCCGCAGGCCTCGCGCTTGAGTTCTGCTAAGCAGTTTATTTTTTTGGGGGGCAGTGGCTTGCTAGCCTTATCCTGCCCTAGCCATATAGCTCCTTTTAGCCGAGCGATCACTCTGGGTTATTGAAGATGTCTGTTGCCCGGGGTGCTTATGACGGGGGGGGGGGGTTGTCGGACGCCAGGCGAGCATTGGACTTTGCACCCCATTAATAGTATTTAATTACATTAATAACTACCTGGCATGTTCTATTCTAATATATATAATATAATAATATATATATATATATAATATAATAATAATGATTATTATACTAATTATATATATATATATATATAATACTTATATATATACTGTATTATATATATATATTATGGTTTATTCTCTTCTTCATCATCTTATCTCTTTCCCCAAGACTGGCGAGGAAAGGGGCGATATCATGCTCATCGCCGAAAGCCAAAGCAGTAGGAAAGTAACATGACAATAAGTCGCAAAAAAATTAAGCCACAGCCTTACCGCCCTCTTCCTGTACCATTAATTAGTGAGAACTCGTCAACAGACAGAAATCCACCCTAGATGCCTTCACTGGGACCCGCGACGCGACCCTCCACCTACGCGTAAATCGTCAGTTGTAGGTGGCTTCATCCCTTTGGCACCTAAGTGCCGGCCACAACCATACCCCCTCACAATTAACCCTCGCCATTCACTCCTATTATGCCACCTGTTATTCTCGCCTCTGCTCCAAAACCGCATATTCTCTCCATTCATACATTACTTTATTGACCAATCCACTTTTTTCTTCGGTCTCCCAGCCGGTGATTCCCAAACACACCCTCTACCATCTATATCATCTCGCACTTAACCAATCCGCCTACTGTCTTTAATTCATCCTTTCCACAATACAAACCATCTCAACGTACTTCATTTATTCTCTCATTACCCCTTTCTTCACCATCCACACAACTCTCTAATACGTTCATTCCTCATTTTATCAATTACCTTCACACCTAACTTGCCCCTATTTACACATAAAATATAAAAAAATATTACTTAGATTATTCTCAACAATATATCAAACTATCTAAACCGTAATAAATAAAAACTTATTATAATATATAATATAATACAATATTCTATATATTATATATAAATATAATAGTATATATATATATAAATACAATTAAAATATATAACCAATAATTATATATAATTATTATATTATGTAATATATAGTATAATATATATATATAACTAATATATATATACGTGGCGGCTAGTGTAACCTTCGGCGTTGCGATGGGCTGCAGCGGTTTGTCATATATATTATATACTATCTAAAGTTATAATTAAAATATAACAAAAAAATAAGAGAGAGAGAGAGAGATTATATTTTATATATATAAATTATTATATAATAATATATATTTAATATTACTATTAATTTAAATAAAACATATAATACTATATAAAAATTATGTAAATATATATATATTGTTTGATGTTGCTTGTTGGACTGTCTTGAAGAAAACAACTCACCAACAAGTATTGCGGAAATGCTAATACAACTTGAATTTGCAAGCATCAATAAATCTAATTAAAAATAAAATACATTATATTAAATACCATCCCAGTCAACCAATAACAATATTTATAAATAAGCTAAGAATAATGTAATACAACAAAACTATGCGAATATTAGAATTCTATAAGAATATATTACATTAGTATCCATTCTACAAACTGAAATCTGCACTTTTTGCAAACAGTGAAAGGTATGAAAGGTGACAATTAATTGAGCGAGTAGAAAAAAGACGGTAAGTAATAGAAGATGAAAATGGGTGAGTGAAGAAAAAATAAAGGTGTGCACGGGTTAGAAAGAAAGGGATAATAATAGAAAGGAGACGGACTGATAAGTAAAAAGTATATAAAGAGAACTAATCTTAGAGTTAAAAGCTCCAATGTTATGTATTGAAATAGTTATTGGTTAAGAATGCGAAAATAGAACAGGTTGAATAATAGATAGTCAGACGGACAGCTACTAACGAGTAGGAAAAAAAAAATAGAAACTAGCAACGAGCGGAAGTAAAGAGGCACAAAAGTATGGCAAACAAGCTACGCCCTACGGGGTAAAGAAGCACACAGGGGCGAAAGAAGCCGGGAATGAGTGCGGCTGAAGAAGGATAATAGTGGCAGAATTGTGGAGGTAGTCACTGGAAAGGGGCCAAACACGTGACAGTAAAATCTAGGGAGCAAAAGTGAATCTAAAAACTTGAGAACGGGGAGGAAGGCGGGTGGATAACTTTATTTTTTATAATATAAATATGGAGCAGCGAAAGCAGAAAGAATGTGGGAAAGGAGCACGGGACGGGGCGCGCGATGAACAAAAATTGGCCGGGCCAAAGAGAAAAGGAAAGACAAAAGAAAAAGAAAAAGAAAAGAAAAAGTATCAATTGTTTAAAATATGGAAAGTGTAAGAAGTTATTTTAAGACGAAGGAAGACAGACCCCCCCCCCCGGCAGAACACGGGCTGGCAAGGGAGAGAAGCAGGTGACAACAGAGGCGCGCGACAGGCGGTCTCGGATACGCAGACCGAGCGAGAGGGAGGAGAAAGGCCCACAGGAGGAGGAGCGAGGGGTTAGGCTGGGGTGGCAGGGAAGCGAGCTAAGGCGGGGCGGTAATGGTAGGTTTAGCTGTGTAGCGAGAAGCGGGGGGAAGGAGGTACGAACCTTGATGGAGCATTATATCGAGAAGGGGAAAGAGGCGAAACGGAAAGATAGGAGAGGAAGGTATCAAAAGAGTATAAGGGTGGGACGAAAGTGAGGAGGGAAGAGGAAGCCAGAGTAGGTAATATGGAATAAGGCGGGCTGGGAAACGCAAAAGAAAACAGAAACCGAGAATGGGTTCGAGGAGGTTGAGTGGGACAAGGCAGCAGACGAGACACGCGCTACCGAAGGCCAAGAAGGCGGGACTCTCAGAAGCCGGGCAAGAGAAACTTAGGGCCGGCTTGACGGGTTGCAGTCCGGTGTTAGGGGAAGCGAAAAATTAGGGACGAGAACGCGGATAAGCCCCATCCCGGACAGGCGGCCGCGACCAGAGCGCGGCCGGTAGCTCGATGGGGCCGCGCAGGGGGGGGGGCGCGGGGCGGGGGGGTGAGGGAGTGGGGGGGCGGGCGCAGGGCACGTTGGAGGGGGCGGGGTGGCGGGGGGGGGCGGGGGGGCGGCGGCGCGGGCGGGGGGGGGGGCGGGGGCGGCGGGGGGCGGGGGCGGGCAGCTGCTCCCCGGCGGGGGATTTGGGGGGGGGGGCCCGGCGGGGGGGGGGGGGGGGGGGGCGGCGGGGGGGGCGGGGGCGGGGGCGGGCGGGCGGGGCGCGCGGCGGGCGGGGGCGGGGGCGGGGGGGGGGCGGGCGGCGGCGGGCGGGGGCGGGCGCGCGCGGCGCCCGCGAGGGGAAGGCGGGTGCGGACAAGAACGGGGGGTACAGCGGAGCGACGGGTCGGACGCGAAGGGGAGATGGTGGCGACGAGTGGAGCGAGGCTAAAGAGAGCGGCGGCCAGGTAAGGCGGCACAGGGCACGGCAAGATCGCGGAAGGGGAAGCAATGACGAGTCGTAGGAAGCACGTATCCAACGGACAGGGAGGCAGCGACGCACGGCGAATTTCGCGAGGGACTAAGCGACCGCGAAAACAAGCGCAGCGCATACCATTCCATTATTACTCACTATAATTTTCAGGAGCAATCCGGATCAAGCGTACTGGTCCGGAAGGAGCGGCCGAAATGGCCCCCAAGAAGGACAAGGGGGCAGGCCGGGGCGCCGACCAAGGTAAGCAACAAGGGCTGAGGTGCATGCAGCGGAAGAGGGGAACGGCCCAGGGGAAGATCTGCGCTACTGTTGCAAGCTTATGTTAGCACCTTCGGTGTGCAGGAATTGCAAAGCGGGTGTATGTATGTACGACAATGAAACGAAGGCGGGGGGCAGCCGAAGAGAACCAGAAGCAGGGCTGCCACATCGCGGAGCGACGCAACAGGTGCGGCCCGGAAGCGGCGCGAGAACTTCGTGATGGGGAGGTATCCGAAGCGGGAAACGCAGGGAAGAGAAAAGCATTTCTTCGGAGCAAGTAGGCTCCGGAGGGAGCGTGAAGAGGCGACGAGTCCGGCGAAACTCCATTTCAACCACCACCCAAACACCCCACCACAGCCTGAGGAAAAGCAGGGCGAATGACAACGTAGTAAGAAGAGGTTGGTAACCGGTGTGGTAAGGATTGGATGGGCCGATTTTAACGAACCAAAGGCAAGAAGCGTGGACTTCGAATAGGGCGTAAGCGGTAGGTACCCATGCGTTTAAAGCGAAGAAACGGACCCCAACGCGAGAGGAGCCTATAAAAGCCGAGGTACCAATAATTAAAGGACTGGAGGAGACAAGGTGGGCCATCAGGGGGGGCAGTTCTGTAAAATTGGCCCCAACGGGGTAGGCGTCCATTAATGCTCTATTCATATAAATCTTATCGGAACGGCCGGCGCAGATAGGGACGGCCAGAACAAAAGGAGGGACCGACGTTGGACCGGGCTTATTTTTTGGGGGTGGTGGGTTTTTACTTGTGGGGGTGGGGTGTGTGGGAGACCGCGGTACGCCGGGTTAACAATTTTAGCCGAAACAGCGGGGAGGAGGTAGGGAAAGACAAGACGACCGCACGGAGGAAAGATAGGCTCTGACTACAGGTCGGCCCAGAAGGAGACGGATAAATGAGGGTATTCAAGGCGGGCAAGCCACGAAAGGGGTAAAGCGGGAAGCCGAAACGTTGGCATTATTAACACGCGTGAATGAGCGAAAAGCTAGACTTCAAAGGGTTGGAAGGTCGGGGAAGGGGTTGTTTCAGGAAATTTGTGTGACGAGTGTAAGGCCAGCGGATACTCAGTGAAAGATCGCATGACTATTGCGAATCCGTAATTGGCGAAGCGAGGCGCAAGGAAGAGGAGATAAGGGATTCAACCAACAAAGGCTATGGCAGAAAAGTATCGATAGCGATGTCAAATCCAACTCTACTGGGAAGATGCGCTAGCCCACCCGGTAACGAACGAAGTGGCGGGGGGGGAACGGTAGCAAGAAACGCTGAGAGGACGGGCCGCACGGGGACACGGGGGTAACATAGGAGAAGCGGGAAGGCCGAAGGCGCGGATCGTGGGAGGGGCCAGAGGGCGCTCCGGAAGCGAGGGGAAACGCACGACCGGCAAAGAAAGGACCGAAAAGGGTGGGAGGGGACAGGTGAGAGAGCGAGCCAAGGCGCGCCCGAAAGCCAGTTATCATTTAAATCGTTTAAACCGAGACCGAACCTGTCTGTGAAGAGAAAAAGGGTAGAGAGGCCGAGTTACTAAGAACGCACCGCGCGACGCCTGCGCCGCCGTTGGCGCCAAGGGCTCGGGGTGGCGAAACAGCACCGACGGCTGAGCCGAAGTCCTAGCAGGTTTGGGAAGGGCGGGGCGGTAGCTAGGGGGGCTCTGAAGAAGCCGCGAAAAAAAACATAATTGTAAGGTAGCGACAGAAGTCAAGAACCGTTCCCAAAGAAGATATAATTCTTCGCCGTGAGGGTCGTTAATGAGACGAGAGAAATGCATAAGACGTAATGGCATAACGCATTAATAAGAAGCAAGCGAAAAAAAAGTAGCGTATGTGTGGTTTAAAATATGTGCGGAAGAGCCCTGGACTGAGCAGCCAGGGAGCAAGGGCAGGAAGAGGACGCTTCAAATAGAGGCGGCGGAAAAAAAAACAATACCGAAGGATAGGAAACCGGGTGATAAGATAGAAGGGGACACATGCCCAGAAAACGACGAATTAACAGGGGGTTCGGGGAATCCGGCGGGGACTTAAGGGGCGAAAGAGCGATAATTCAAGGCAGTAGACACGGCGTGCAGACAGAGGCGCTGCGATACAATATGACCGGCGGAAGAGAAGAGAAGGGAATATCTAGATAGGCTATACGCTGGGAGACGATCAGGATCACGTTTAACGTATATCATTGTGCAGAGGATGCACAAAATGGATGATAGTACTGAAGGAGATATTACCAGTAAAAGGCTATACATATACCGGGCGCTAAATACCTTGGCTAATAATAATATATATCTGGAAGGGATTCGAGTGAGGTGCCAACTTTATAATTAAATTATTTTAAAAACACCCTCGCTTTTTTTTTTTAAATATCATTTTTCCTTAAAATCTCTTTCACGATTAACTATTATTTATAATGATTTAGTTTTTTTATTATTAATTTTTTTTTCCCGGCCCTTTTTTTCATTTTTATTTTTTTTTTCAATACATATCTTTCAATGTTTTAAGGGATGCCGGGAACAAATGCGTAATTGATACAGTTAAGAATGAGTATCGGCAGAAGAAAGCAAACCCAATAAATCAGTTGTCATTTGGAGACTAAAGAGAGCCTAACAGAGCATAAAAAGGTTTTTAATTAAGCAATTCTCTAGCTTAAATTTAGGTGACACGTAAAATTATCAATAGGGCACCGGCAGACATCGTCGGCGGGAAGACGAAAGGATATGTGACGGGAGAAATTCATTTTATTGTTAAGTATAAAACAAAAGTCTCGAAGGCGAAGAATAAGAAATCGTTTATTAGTGACAGCCGCATGGGGTTTAATTAAGAGCGGCCCCTTATTTATCTAGTCCACAATATGTCGGGAAAACGGCGCAGGGAACGCCGGAAAAAGCGGGGACAGAAGCAAGGGGCGAGAAGAGGCGGACAGCCCGAAAGAGTGGGCTAATGCGATATACCGCCGTTGAAATAAGCAAGTGTGGCTAAGTCTCAAAGGTAGACAGGAAAGTGCTGTGAGAAAACAAAATAATGCGTAAAGGCGGCGGGGAGAGGGACGGTGAGAAGATCAACCGGTGTATTAATGCCTTCTCAAAGGTTTATATGCTGTGAGGGCTATTTTTTCTAAAATTGTCGCGGAAGCACCGGGAGCGGCGGTATACGCGACAGCTCAACTGGGAGCAGATGGTAGAGAAGGTATAACAGACGCAGAAGGGAAGTTAATTTTAAAGCCAAGAATGTTTCCTTATGAGACACGGGCAGGATAAAAAGGGCGAGCAACGCAAGTGCCGCCCATCGTGGGTAGGTGAGTATGGGCGGGTTCAAGGCGACCGCGCCGAGGCCGGCGGTCGGAGTCGTTCAGGTCGAACGCAAAGGGGGGGACCAAGCAGGGGGGGGGAGCGGCCTGCAAAAGCGTTCAGAGAAAGAGGAGAAAACATGTGGCTGCTACTATAATAGACTCGAAATCATTCTGGAAGATATGAAGAGCCCTGGCCAAAAAGGCATTTATTAAATAAATATATAATAATAGCAATTTTATTACGGTTTCCATGTATGAATATTTGAAGGCGAGATCTAATATTGTGGCTATTAATAATTTAGACATGGCCACGAGGTCTGATATCAGAAGCGGGGTTTCAGAGATATTTTTTTAGGTAGATCTAGAGTAATGACAAGAAAATATTATACATATAATCTTAATTTTAAGGAAAATTTCAATGTTTAAAATCCTGGATTTTATCTCCTTTTATCCAATATCATTATTATAAAAATACGGGTGCAAATCAAATTAAATTTTCTATAATAATAAATAGAATAGCAGAATCCCCGTACCCGAAATACATTTAGTTTCTTGCTAATCAGAAAAGAAGGATAAGAATTTATAATTATGCAACAAGTTTGTAAAAAATCCTTAATTAACTAATATAAATCGGCAGTTATTACCAGCCACGCACGAGAGTGGCTGTATAAGATAAGAAATGCGACGCCTTTAAAATAGTCGCTATAAAATATATATTGTATGTAAAAGGCTGGACCTATATATATAAAAAAATCAAATTATATGGCAGAGAACTAATCAGAGTCTAAATTAAATACCAATCTTTTCTATCGGACATATTATTTACCATAAAGGAATCGTAATTAACTATTCTTAATAAAGATATCAAATCGAAGAGAATTCATTTCATATAGGACGAAGTCGGTCAGAGATACAGACCATTTAAAAATTAAAATTGAAAAGAGATTATATATATATTTGAGTTTTTATATAAATTAAGAGCGAAAAAGAGGAGATAAGTATTTCAAGATGGTTCGTGGAGAGTACTCAAAATAATATATCTTAACAGATATTCATAACACCAGCGCTGTGCCGCTAACCTGGAGAAAAAATAATAAGCGCACATAGACAATTCTTAAGGACTACAAAATTTTTTCCAGTAGGAAGCCCAAATTAAAAAAAAAGAATGATATATAAACAAATACTAACAAACACCACGACCCATATTATCTCCTTCCATCCTATCAGGCTTATTTATTTTCTTTCACAGTTACATTCCACAATATTTACATATCAGCCTTAATTTACTTCCTTTCGCTACTGTAAGATTTACGTGCGTACGCTCTTTATGCAAACATGTTCCATGCGCATGTGCAGGACGCCCTCGGCGCCAATACTATATGAGATTGCGAAATAGAGAGTAAAATTAAATACAAAAGAAGCTGTAAGACTAACTTAAAAATTGTGTTTATTTCTATACCGTCTGCCAATAATAATAATAAGTAATAATAATAATAATAATGGTAATAATGAAGCGAACTAAAAATAATAATAAGGTAATAATAATAATAATAAATAACTGTCCCTTATATATTCTATCTTACTTTTTAGATAACGAACCGGGTATGTGAAAAGTAATTAATAGCCCAGTATGCATATTATAAAGAATAAGTAGAAAATATTGAAAAATAACTATGGGTAAATGTTTTTCGATATCTTACAAAATAAAGTATTAAATTTAATGGCATAAAACAACAATAACTTAATAACATAATAAAACACTGTTTTTGACTCCTCTAATGTAGCCCCGCAAGCTGCACAAACTTAAGTAACCTCAGACAGGTGAAGCACTTTTTAATCCTTTCTATTAAAAACAAACTCATAAAAACCATTTTATTAGGCGTATATCAATTATTAACTAAACTTCAAAATTGGCCCAATCACTTCTCTTCCTTCAACCTAAGAATTGATTGAACTGAAATAATTTATAGTTGAGTGAAAAGCCAACATAGAAGTCCGATCTTCTAATTATATGTGGAGGAATTTTGTCCAAACCTTCTCGCCTGTAAAAATGATAAGAAACTCTCAGCAGTTTTTGCTTCTAATTTAGTATATTCATAAGGGAAAAGAGACAAATAATATTTAAATGTATACCAGTCTCCAATCAATGAACGAAGAAAAATGTAAATTTAAAAAATAAACAATTTTTATTAAATATTATTTCCATTCAAAAACTATTTCTGACTTTTCAGATGTTTTCTCTACAAAAAAAAAAAACTTATTTCTTTCCTCCCAGAGTTCATCGTTTTGCGTGATTTCAATGTTTTCCATCGGGAATGGCTTTCTCCTTCTACTTAAGAAACACACAGTAAACTTTCCTTCTATTTCTTCATACAGAATAACATTGACCTTCCTACCAGTATCTATGAGACTCCTGAGTATGCATCCATTATATTAAACTTTTCTTAACTTCCACTCGTTCTCCTTACACTATTAAACTCTTTGTGGCTCTGAATTTCTCTAGTCGCCTTCATATCTCTAGAATCTTTTCTATCTCTTCAAGTTTTCCGCAAGAAAGACACCCTCCTACTGAGAGGAATCGTTTTTTAGCACTTTCATGCCATGAATTGATTGAAATTGCTGTGAAAGTTTTTTGATTTTCCTTGGAATGATCAATACTTTGGTAAGAATGTTTCCTGTGAGTCCTCGGAGAGCATATCCGAGGTGATTCTCCCTGGTTTGGAGGTTTATTCAGCTGGTATCCCACCTGTGGTCTTTAAAAATTGTACTTCTGAATCTGCACCATGTCATGTGGAAACTATTTTTTCCTATAACTATCAACTTCAACTTTTCCCTTCTGATTAATGTCTGAGCTAATTTAACCCTTGCCGAAAAGTGGTGACCCTTCTTAAGTACTTCCAAAGTTTACGAATCTACACTTAAGAGAAAGAATTGAAAACATGTTAATATTCTAATGTTTCCTTCTACCGTTTTTATGGCTTCGTAAGAAGTGATCTGCCGGTGATCCCCTTCCCTTTCTTCCCCTTCTTTCAGATTTTTGGTCCTCTGATCTTGAGAATTTCCGTGAATCCTTCCCTGTAATGCTGAACATATAAAAAAAAACTTTCTAGCAGCTTTTAACGGCAATTGTTAATCTTTTAAATTTATTAATAGTGGTATCCTTCAAGTTTCAGTATTATTCCTAACTTTTTTTCTACTTTTCATTAGTGAAGTTGAAAATCGGCCAACCGTGCTCGGCTCCGGTGCGGCTTCGAGGTTAATAAACATTCGTATTAACACAACAATATTGGTGTCCTTATATATGTTATCTGATCTATAGATCTCGAATATGATAGCTATAAGTCCGTATAGGGTGTCTAAGGAACCCCGCCCCACCGGTTTAGGCGGGTCCCGCACTGAAAAAAATGCTTACCACGAGTGAAAAACAGAGGCCGAAGGAGTAATAATAAGGATGAAAGGATGAATAATGTACCAAAATAGAGTAGAGAAGGGAGCCCGAGTCAAAGAGTAGGAGTTGAACAGCCCTGCACCCGGTCTGGCTTCCAGGTGCGGTGCGAGTTATTAAATATTGCTGTGTAATGATTGTGTTTTTGGTGTCTTAAATATACCTTTTTTAATGACTGTAGATTTCGAAAAGGATGGTTTCAGAAACCATCAAGAAAAAAAATAAAAAGTAAATATTTTTATTTCTTTAATACTTTAACAAATAAATAAACCTAAATAAAATTTCTTACACTTTTCATCTTTCAAACTAACTTAAACATTTACGTTTTTAACATACCCTAAATAGTAAATCAAGCATCTTCAGTAAATTTCTAACTGCAGTACATCAAACAGAAATTAGCAATCTATTTTCGATTTCCTATTTGAGCTCTTCGTCTATTTTTTTCTCTAAAAATTTGTTAAGTCGCGATTTTTACATACCCCTATACTAAGCAGTAAATCAGTACAAATACACGTAAATCAACACTGCCTCTTATTCACACCCTTCCGTATGATCTATTGATCTATTGATTTTCAAGTCATATTTTTTTTACTAAATTATTTTTACGGTTTTACATACCCTAAAGTCATAACTCCATTGATCCGCAGAGTAAATCAGACCCCCTCCCCCGCACCCTCCCCTCCTTCCCATCTTTCCATGATCTATTTGATTCAAGTCAAATTTTTTCGGTAAAATATAGTTCATGTTTCATCATACCGCCTTAAATCAGTAATTATCAGTAAATCAAGGCACCCATCGCCCTCCAACCCTGACTCCTTACAGCGCCGCTGAATCCTACTTGATGGCTAATTATATGTACTTGATCTGCCATTTGATCTATGACTCTCAGTCTATTTATGTACTTCACATAATACAAAACTTAATTTAATTTTTTTTTATTCCTTGCCCTCTACAACATTTTGTTTTTTCCACACAGATTTTTGATTCTCTCACTGTTTATTATTACCTGATTTCCTTTGGGCTTGAACTGCGTATAATCACGTAAACCCTTAAACCATCCCCGCTTACCTCGCTCTTACCCGCATCTCTCTCCCCTTCTTCCCTAAGAAATAAGTCAATATCATCAATTACAAGCAAGGTAACCAGACAAAAGAAAAATAAGGTAACATGAGTACGCAGATTTTCGGAGCAAAACAACAAATCTATTCATTAATTTAAATTTTTCATAGGAATCAAGTGAATCCATCTGCAATATGATTAATGTCTAACTAAACTCTAAGCCCCTTTCTAAAATCCGTTAACTATAAACCGTACTACTACCAATTCCTTCATCTTCCTACCTTAACGGTTACTTCGTGAACAGGTTCCTCCTTCTGCAGCATCTCATCGTCATGAGAATTCTCGTAACTCATGAAGAATTTGATTTTGGAAAATCCAAGAAAATCCCCGGATACATTTGTGAATCCCGAGTAATTCTGGGCGAGTGGGTCGTACCTAAGAGGAACTTTTTCTGGGGATATTTTTATGTGCGAAAATGGATCATCACTCTCTTTCTAAAAATAAATAATAATAATAATAATAATAATAATAAATAATAATAATAATAATAATAATAATAATAATAATAATAATAATAATAATAATAATAATAATAATAATAATAGAAATAAAAATAATAACAATAATATTATTAACTATTCGATATAAATTAATATTTTACTGATCTTAAATAGAAATAAAAACATTCCTTGTATAAAATAATTAAATCTGCTAGTGATGAAAGTTTTATAAAGTTATATATATATATTTTTTTTAAGTAGGAATTTTCGTAAAGGATTTCATGTCCTCTTCGCAAACGATGGGTACTTGGATCGAATCTTGCCCTTTATCTTTGAGAGTGACTCAAAATTTTTCTTGATTTTTGCTCATAACAGGTCTGCCTGTCTATCCAATAAAACAAATTTCGCCAAGCTCCAATTTCGCATGCAGCTCCCGCACCGACTCTTACAAATATAGTCTCAGTTTCGTTTACTCTTTGAGAATAATTATGAAATATAAGGTAAAATAGAACATACATATTTTTTTTTCGAGCTACAGTTAAGACTCCCGTTCCATCCATAACTTTTGCGGAGCTTTGGTTCCAAATCCACTCAAAACTGTTGTTCTATGTCGCTGGATCCGCACACCTCATTAACTAGATGGTTACCAGTTTTACCCAGCAATGAAAGTAGCATTTTTTTTATGTCAAGTTAGCCAAGTGAACGATGGGATAATAATAATTATTTGGATTCCGCACACCAGGCATCTTTCTGATGTTCCTCTGGAGTTACTCCGCCGTCCAGCTGCTTTTCCCTCAACGAGAGGTAAAACGGAGGTAAAGATCATAGAAACCGATACTTTTGATTATTCTTTTTTGTCATACTTTGGAATTACAATATATATATATATATATATATATATTTATATTATATATATATATATATATATTATATATTATTATATATATTATATATATATATATATATATATATATTATATATATATATATATATATTAAGCTCTATAACAGAGCATTTCTCTCAAAATTGATTTTGTGGGAATCATTACACGCGGCTGAATGTTTACCATAATAATAGATCGTATTGATGCGTCCTGAATAAAATGTATATAAAGATGCTTTAAAAATAATATATTATATATATATATATATATATATATATTAATATATATATATATATTTATATATAATATATATATATATATATATATATATATTATATATATTACATGGTCACCACCACTCACGGGTGGAGCCCGTATTCGAAGGAGCGGGTGGTTACACGCCTCAGAAGCCACCAACTATCGCAAATTACGCAGATGACACGACGCAAGCTTTAAAGTGAGTGAGATTAAATTCAGCAGAAACACAGAAGATGGAAGAAATTCCACAGAACAGAGGTTGCAGGAAAAAAGGAAGCATCGCAGCGAACTAACCTGGAGTTACCAATATCCACACAAAACTCAAAAACTCATGCGCCAGACACAGCACCCCTTTGTGCTACGAGGGGGGATGGTAAAGGTGATGGTACGCGAGTGAAGTTCCCTCGAGCACCCTGCCGCTGCGGTACCTATAGGAAAGAGATAAAGCACAAACATCGCGCCGCAAAGATAGGGGTCAGAGAAGTGGAAGTACGGAACAGTTTATAGTCTTTTCCTTTGACTCGACCTTGTCCAAAAGCCTTGTGAAACCAGAGCCCCCCCAGATATGAGCAGTACTCCATACAAGGGCGATGAGACCCTTGTATAGCTGAGTAGCCTGAGAGAGAAAAAAAGTCTGGCAGGCTAACAGAACTCCCATTTTTTCTTTGGAGCCGCCCTAGCAACCGTTGTGATGTGAGGTTTCCAAGACATTTTTTTTGTTTAGTTAAGGCCAAGGATGTTTATATTGCAACAGGGAGAGACGAGAGAACCGTCGAAAGAGATATTAAAGTTCAAGGTGTTTTTAGAGATGGAGATTGTGGAAGTTGGTTTTTAGAGAATTAAATTTCACAAGGTTTGAGACGACCCCAATCGGAAAAATTCTATGCCCAGATCTGCGAGAATAGGAATTGAAAGATTCACAACGAGAGGAAATTTAGAAGTAAATTATGGAGCAGAATTGAAATGAGTTGAAGAATGAAGGTGCGAGTCATCGCATTATGAGTGGATAGAGTTAGATGTACAGGTTGAGAAGATCATTAATGAAAAGATAAGATAAAGTAGGAGATAAGACAAGAACCCTGAGGAACACCACAATTGACAGGAAAAGAAAAGAAGTCGCCCCGTTAACAACAGCCGATATTGAGCGATTGAGAGAAAGCATGACATAAGTAAACAAAGAGAAGGAGGAAACCCAAAGGAGGACCGCCTTGGAGAAAAGTGACGCGTGCCATACCCGCTCAAATGCTTTGGATATGTCAAGCGCACCACGCAAGTCTCCCGTAGTCCTAAGGCGGAAAAATTATAAATTAC
>JABUQX010002142.1:0-12500 GCA_015478945.1 Trachelipus rathkii | reverse complement strand
AAAAAAATAATAATTAATAATATAATAATAATAATAATAATAATAATAATAATAATAATAATAATAATAATAATAATAATAATAATAATAATAATAATAATAATAATAATAATAATAATAATAATAATAATTGTAATAATTCAGAATACTACTACTACTACTACTACTACTACTACTACTACTACTACCAATAATAATAATTAATAATAATATAATAATAATAATAATAATAATAATAATAATAAATAATAATAATAATAAATAATAATAATAATAATAATAATAATAATCAAATAATAAAAATAAAAATAATAATAATAATAAATAATTAATAATAATAATAACAGGATTAAAAAAATATAAATATTAAATATTTAAAAAATGAAAAACATTAAATAAAATTTATAAAGAAAAAATATTTATATAAAATATATATATAGAATATTTATATAAATATTTATTAATTTTTAAATAATAATAATAATAATAATAATAATAATAATAATAATAATAATAATAATAATAATAATAATAATAATAATAATAATAATAATAATAATAAAATAATAATAAAATAATAATAATAATAATAATAATAATAATAATAATAATAATAATAATAATAATAATGATAATTTATATTAATATTATTATTATTATTATTTTTATTAGTATTTTCAAAAATAAAAATATTATTATTATTTTATTATTATTATTATTATTATTATTATTATTATTATTATTATTATTATTATTATTATTATTATTATTATTATTATTATTATTATTATTATTATTATTATTATTATTATTATTAACAACGACAACAAAATTAATAGTATTAATAACATCCCTTTATTCCGAATTAATTATTATTTCTGTCCACTTGATTTCAAAAACTCCTCAAAAATTCCACTAAAAGAAATTTAGTTGCTTCGTTTTTATTTTTTTTTCTTTCTTTCTTTCTTACTTTCCAACCAAACACGTTTTTCTCTTTAAAGAAAATTTATAGATATTAATGGAATGAGTTTCTTCGTTTTAAATGATTTTTCTTCTTTTTTTTACGGTTTTTAATGCGTTTTGAGGCATTTTTATTTCATTTCGACTTGTTTTTTTTTTATTTCTCTTTTGCACTATTTTTTATTTTTTTTATTTTTAATATAGTGTTTTTTATTTCCTTGAATCGTTTTTAATATCAAGTTGGTAATTTGGTTTTCAAGGACGGTTGCCATTAGGAAAATTTTGGGGACTTTTGAATCACAGTTGTCTAGGTAATTAAAGATGAAAATTTATATAATATATATATATATAAATATATATAATATATATATAGTATATATATATATTATAGATAAAATAGAGAGGGGGAGGAGTATATATATAATATATATATATATATTATATATATATATATATATATATATATATATATATACTGTAATAAATATAGATGTAGATATGTATAACATATATTATAATAGATATTTATATATATATATATTATATATATATTATATATATATATATATATATATATATATATATATATATATATATATATATATAAATTAGTGATGCAATGGAGATGCGGAGTAGTAGGACTAACAAACCCCGAGCAATGCTAGAAGCTATCTTCTAGCTAAGCCAGCGTATTTCCTTAGGTACTTTCTAGCACCTATCAGGTGCCAGCTACGTTCCTGGGCACTTTTCATGTCTGGCGTACTACCCTGGGGTAGTACTTAGAGGTACATGTACGTTCGTGAGGGTTTTTCGTATGACGTTATAGCCTTTAGGCTATAACGTCATTATTCATGTACGTTCGTGACCGTTTTTCGTATCTCCTACCCCCGTTTGTTCTATGCTAGCCACCATGTATGTCCCTGAGGATCCATGTACGTCCCTGAGGATGTTTATGCCGTTCATGTACGTTCCTGAATGTGACATCGTACCATGGACTTTCATGAGCCTAAGCTATCCTACCTCCCTTTCATATACCTTTCTATCCCCTTTCATCGAAGCGTCAAAACAGAGTCAAAACCGAATTCATATCAAAGGTAGAGAACAAGGAAGATATGGAATGCCCGAAATTAGCCTGATTATAGTGCCAGGAAGGCTAGTGGCCCCCAGGATGGCATTCCACCCAATGTTTTGAGGGAGTGTGCTTCTGAGCTGGCGCCTATCGTCTTTCAACTCTATTCTCTATGTCTTAATACTAATACTTTGTCTCAGTGCTGGAAGCGCGCATATGTCCAACCAATCCCGAAATAAGGTAGCCGCTCTAATCCTTCAAACTATCACCCTATAGCTCTCACTTTTATTCTATCTAAAATCTTTGAAACTCTTCTTAACTTTCATTACCTGGATTTATCTGTAGTCTCATTCCCTTCTTTCAGATCATCATTATGGCTTTCGACATACTTTCCTATCTAGCTGATTTATGGTCTTCTGCCCTTAGTGACTATGGAGAGTCTTGCGTGGTAGCGCTTGACATATCGAAAGCTTTTGACCGGGTATGGCACGCGTCACTGCTCTCTAAGCTCCCTTCCTTTGGGTTTTCTCCTTGTTGTGCGAAATGAAAGATAACCTAATCAACAGAAAAAATGTCGCTATAAATAGAAAACGCACAACTCTTGATGAAAAGTTTAATGTAATACTTCACAACAGCCCTTGGTACACAGAAACTACAAACTCTACCATAAACCTATCTAACTTACAATTAACCGAGATTGAAATGTTGGTTTCAAATTATGGTATGTCATTTGATTTAGACAAAACAGATCCCCTCCCAGAAATGTTAATTGAATTTGAAGAATGACGCAATAGGAACGAACGACAAAATGTCATAAATCCAAATATCCTCCTTGGTATTTTATTAGAAAAAGTTTCAAACAGCACTAACAAATTGCCCAAATGTTTCAATAAAACTATCAAAAATCTAAGGAATAATAATAATATTATCATATCCAGATCAGACAAGGATGGAAAAATAGCCATAATGGAACGAGGTAATAATATAAACAAATCATTTGAACTTTTAAACTACAAAAACACATACATGAAATTAAAAAAACTAACCCCCTGAAAACACCACAAACTCAATTCAATAAAAAAGTAAAAAATATTCTAGCTAACAATGAACAACTATATAACAAACTTAAATCATTCAATACTCAATTGGCAAAATTTTACGGTGTACCAAAATCTCATAAAACTAACATTTCCCTTCGCCCTATTATTTCCAATTATAACTGTGTAACTTATAAACTTTCCAAATGGATAGCTACACAATTAAAACCTTTATTAGGCAAAATTTCCCCATCTCATTTTAAAAACTCACAACACCTCAAACATTTAATCCAAAACTTTAACATGATACATCATAGTATACTTAGTTTTGATGTCACATCACTTTTTGCCAATGTACCTGTTGAAGAAACCCAAAATTTATTAGAAAATTACTTATACACCCACCAAATATCTTTCAATTTACCATACAGAGATCTAAAACAACTTATAAATTTAGTAATAGAAAATGCTCATTTTACTTTTAACAACCAATTCTACACTCAAAAATCTGGCCTTAGTATGGGCTCCCCATTATCTCCCATCATTAGCTGCTTATTTTTGGAACTCTTACAACAGAATTACATTTTTAAATACTCCGGTTGTGAAAACTGTTTACTTGGCTGCGCTCCGTCGATGATATTCTCTTTGCTTATCCAAACACCTTTAACATTGACGAATTTCATACTTTTATTAATAACTTAATACCATCAATTAAATTTACAATAGAATACCCCATTAATAAAACCCTCCCCTGCCTAGATATATTAATAAACTGGAACGACCCAAATATCTTTATATTCTCCGTATACAAAAAAAAACAACACACAGCCCTAAATACATTCATTGGTTCTCATGACGCAAATTATATATAAAGAGAGGTATTAACGTTACTCGCATATCGAATTTGTAGTAAGCAAACAATTGAATCTGAAATTAAAGATATTAAAGACACTTTCATAAAATTAAATTACCCTAAAAATATAATATATCAGAGTATTAAAAAAGCAAAACAAATCTTTATTAACAAGGAAAATAATAAAAACATAAATAACGAACAATTTATTCAACATAAATATACACTAATAGTTAATTCAGATATTAATTATAAAACACCAAATTTAAATATAGTTAAAAAATAAAATAATACACTTAAAAGATTACTAAAACCAAGAATTGATAACAATAATGATGCAGCAATTTATTCTATCCCCTGCAAATCTTGCAATAGCGAATATATCGGAGAAACAATAGACATCAAGCGACGTATACTTGTAAATCAGCACCAATACGACATCCGTATCTATAATAGAAATTCCCCTCGTAACACATCAAATAAGTGAAGGACATTTAATTAAAGCAGAAAATAATAAAATAATTAAAACAATAAACAATCACAAATTTCGGAAATTTTATGAATCATATATGATAAAAAAATACTAAAAATATGAATTGAGACCGAGGTAACTACTACATTGACGAACTGATAAATGAAAGTTTAAAATCCTCAACTTCATGTGTGAATCTTCGATATAAACTGGAACAAGGTAAAAATTCAACGTACAACATCCATCCGCTAGAAAACTGTAAACGGAGAAAAAATCAATCCATCCTTTTTTTTCTTAACGCTCCCTGAAAGAGGTGGGAAGAGACCTCACACGAAAGCTAGAAGGTGTTGAAAAGAAATACATTATATTTATATTTTGATCTAATACATATATTTGTAATAATTTTTAATGTGTTTTAATAAAGTTATAATTAAATCTGTTTCTCAATGTGAAATAACTTATGGATATAAATATATATATATATATATATATATATATATATATATATATAAATATATATATATAATATATATATATAATATATATATATATATATATATATATATATATATATATATAATATATATTATTATATATATATATATTATATATATTTATATAAGGCGTGCGGTCCATGGAAGCGAGGGATGCAACGATTCCTTAGTAAACAAAAGATAATTTCAAAAATTTAAATTTTTCACTTAAAGAATTAAATTAATAATTACAGTTAATCATTCTTTTTTTTTTTTATCAATTTTTCATTTAATTGTTAATCACACAAAAAGTATTGAATACGATTTATTGTTTATCATTAGTTGGTCAGTTGCGATTTTGGTGAAGAGAGAGAGAGAGAGAGAGAGAGAAGATGAGAGCGCGAGCGAGAGAGAGAGAGAGCGCGCGAGAGATAGATAGAGTAAGTGAAGGAAAAGAGGGAGAAGGAGAGATCTGATTCATATCTTAAGTAAATAACAAAAGGATACTTTTAAGATAAAAGCTTCCTATTCTCGCAGAATTACTTTTTTTTTTTTTAATAATAAATCATTAAAAATTAGCTTCTTCCTATTCCAAAAGCACATTTTTTTCCCGCTTATTATATGAAATTTATCAAAATTCTTTAAAAATATTCTACTTAAAAATTTCAAACTTAATTTAGAAAAATAAAACAAATTCGTATGTTAAATCAACCCTCCAAGGAAAGCTCTTTGACTCTTTTATCTTCTTAACATCCCAGTAAGTGACGTCACTGATTGTGATTTTTTTTTTTATCTTTGGCACTTGAAATAAATTGAAAGAAATTAATAGATCAAACCAATATATATGCTTTTAAGGCCAATTCCTAGATAAGCAGGCAATGATAATTTTGGTACTTTTTTTAGAATTTCTGACACCTTTGCAGTACAATTTGTTGAGTAGCTAAGATAAGTGTTGAGGCTATATTTTGCTTTACGTTCTAATTTGATTATAAATTTTGGTTTTGCTTTACTATTGAAGAAAAGAAAATCCTTTTTAAAAATCTCGATTTACTGCCAATAGTTGGTCCTATTAATAATAATAATAATAATAATAATAATAATAATAATAATTAATAATAAAAATAATAATAATAATTAATAATAATAATAATAATTAATAATAATAATAATAATAATAATAATAATAGAATAGATAATAATAATAATAATAATGGCCAAAAACTAAAGAAGTTACCGCATGATATCTCGAAAACATAAGATAGGTACAAAAAAACTGATAACATATATGGAATAGCGTATGGAATTTGTATGGGCGAAAATGGAAAAAAAAAAAAAAATTTTATAATTTTTTTTTAATATCTCAAAAACTACGATAGCTAAAAAAACTAAAAACTTATATGGAATCAGCGTATAATATATTTTTTATGGGGCTCGAAGCCGAATTCGAGTGGGACAATGAGGGGGGGACGTTTCCATACCCCGTAGGGGAGGGGCGAGGACCCCGCGACACAAAATACCAAAGAGCGGGGTTACCGGAGAACCTCGCCCTGTTCGTAGGTGGGTAGAAATATCGAAATAACATCATAAATCTCCCTCATGTCCCACCAGAGTCGTTAATCACGCCGTACCACCGAACTCTTATTTTGCAGTGCCTCTTACGGTTTTTATTACCCTGCGAGGGTTATTTCTTTAAGTTAGAAAACTACCAATCTTTTTGAAAACACTTATACCTAATGTACGCTGATTGAGACTTATATAACTCAAATATGTTATGTAGTTAGTTCGACCAAAGCGGTTGAGTACATAGTCTGGTTAGTTTTGGAATTTATATTATAAAATAAATAAAAAAAAAGCTAAGTTTATATTTATAAATATTTCATTTTCTCATACAAATTTTCAATTACGCTAGATTCCATATTAATTGTACAGTTTTTCTATAGATGATTCCTCTCCTATTTTCAGATAGTATCGAGTAAATAATGGTAAGCTTCTTTAATTTTCGTACTTAATTACAGTTATTATGATAAATAATAGATAATACTCCTTATTAATTGGCACAACACAGATAATAATTAATAATAAAATATATATTACTGTTTATTATTATATAGTGGAAAATTAATAGATCAATAAACGAATCAAACATACTCTAATCAATTATATATATAATTATAATAAAATATTTGAGTCTATCTGAAATACTAGGAGACTATATAACAGACAACACTATTATATATTATCTATAGCTTCCATAGAAATTATATTAGATCCACATACACATTTGGGATTATAAACTAAATAAGTTAGTCTTCGAATTAATAAGCGAATAAATGTATAGGTAGCAAGTGCAGCGTGTTTCTTCTAGTATCTCACTTTTGTCTAAATCCCATATTATAAATTTTACAAAGTTATTAAACAGTATTTTTAAAATAATTTGTGCTTAGTAGTTATAAAACTATAAATATATTTTAATTTCATAGGTAATAAAGTATGAATTTCCACTATCAGATGTTAAATATAAGTCCAATATAGGCATATTATCGACATTTTAAGTATATTTGTTATTTAACAGTTTCAAGTAATCTATATTTATAATGCCTGTGTAGGTCCTTATTTAACAGAAAATAATTAGACTGCATTTAAGTACATACTTAATGTAATTTATTTAACATATTCAGAATGATTTAATTCATGAGTATCCCTGATTTGAGCTCCAAAACCGTAATTAATAATATATATTTCAAATTTTAAAAGTTACTTGTATTATATCAAATAAGATTCATACAAAGACATTAAAATTAGTTATTAACATTAATTTTTATGATGTTTCATAAATAGCAATGATAATATTATCTAAACTCTTGAAATTATTAACTTATAGTATGCACTGGTTTAATGGGCAAACTTTGTGATAAATCTTAAGAAATACATAGCATGATATATAATCTCCTAGTTTAAATATTAGTATAAAGTATTTATATGTATCTACTCTTATTGAACTACAATATTCCTAATAAATTTAAATTAACAATATATTTTACATAGCATGTAGAAATATAAGCTAATTAAAGATACTATATATTATATATAATTGTTATTTATGTTATTATTATTAAATAATAATGATAATAAATATCTAATTATTCTAATAATTTTATATAATAAATAGTATTAATTAGTTAAATATTCTATATGAAGTCATATAATTAATGCTACTACTTATAGTAAGGTATAGCATAGTAGTTGGTGATAGGTATATCACCCTAGTTGCACAACACCGAGTGAAAATAATAAAGTCAAGTATGGTATTTTAAGGAGAAAGGGTCCGTAGTGCAATATACTAAATAAATAAATATATAATATATATAATATATTATAGAATATATAATATAATATAATATATATAATATTAAATATATATATATATAATATATATACAGTATAAATTGGACAATTATTTAGACACATAAATTGTCAATAACAAGAAGACTTATCTTAGAATGTAACTCTATATTTGTTACATTCTGATGCAAAAGTAATCGCATTAACCACTTTATTGAAAATTAAATATTTTAATATTGTAATAATGAATTTATAATTTTATATTTTAAAATCGAAATATAAATTGCGGAAAGTGAATGACAAATGTAATTGGTACTGAAAAAACCTATTAACAAACATGAAATAATTTCAGGTTTAACTTACGAGCGAAAGGAAAAAAGATTTTAAAATCACTTTATGCTAGGCACTGATTTTTTCAAAAGGAGAAATTGACGTAAATGACTATTTAATAATGAGTTAGGAACGTGGAACTCAAACGGATTTATTATTTATGAACAAATTATAGAATTTATCTTAAAAGGAAAATAAAAGAAGGAATTAAATATATAATAAAGTAAGCAACTTTATTATATATATATTATATAATATATATATAGATATATATATATATATATATATATATATATATATATACATATATATATATAATATATATATATATATATATATATATATATATAATATATTATATATATATATAATATATTATTATATATATATATATAGTGATAATTGGTTTAAAACCGACAACTATCATCAATCCATATCTCAAAAAACTTACAAAGACACAAGGAAAAAGGAAATACATGCTCTGGAATGCTGGTTCAATTTTAGGGCGGAAAATGTTAAAAAAAAAAAAAAAAAAAAAAAAAGAAGAAAAAAAATATTCTCAAAAACTACAATAGCTACAGCCAAAAGGAATACATTTTCTGGAATTCCTGGCAAAATTTTTACATAGGAAAATGATAAAAAAAATAAAAAAATAAAAAATATTATTGTTAATTAATTATAGTAATATGATTAGAATAGAGCCTATTTAGAGACCTTTTATTTGGTTACTCGTTAAAATAAATAGACTTTCTATTAGAATTTTGCTTTTTTTTCTTTTCTAAAGAATAACCCCAAGGGTATACCGCACCGATGGATAGAGTCGGGGTCTCTCGGCCTTCCGGGGAACTTAACGGGGTAGGACTAACCCCCCTCCGTGGAGCGCGTCTCCGGAAGCCCCGCTCGTTTGGTATTGGGGATGTCCGCGGGGTTCCTCCGCCCCTCCCTACGGGTATGGAAAACGTCCACCCCCTGTGTTACCCCGTCGGCGTCGAGCCCCCCTAACCATTGCCGATGTAATACCTTTACAAATAATATATATATATATAATGTTCCCCTGCTCCTAAAAAAAAAAAATCTGCAAATATTATTTTATTTTTTATTATTTATTTATTTTTTTACATTTTCCTAACTAAAATTACAGGATTCCAAAAATGTATCCTTTTTCGCTGTAGAGCTATTGTAGTTTTGAGATATGATTGCTTTTTTTCAATTTTTTTTTTTTTTTTTTTTTTTTTTTTTTATTTTTACAGTTTCCGCAATAAATTTTGCCAGGACTCCAACAATGTATTCCTTTTTCCTGTAACTTTCTGTGTTAGTTTTTGAGATATGGATCGATGATAGTTGTCGCTCTATACCAAATTATCACCATATATATATATATATATAATATATATATATATATATATATATATATTATATATAATATATATATATATATATATATATATATATATATATATATATTATATATGATATATATATACTATATATATTATATATATATATATATATTAGGTACAGTTTATGTAGGATGGAAGGTTGGTAAGTAAACCTATTCAGCCTCTATATATATAATATTAAAACTATATATTCTTTATTATATTTCTCCTTTTATAATTTATAATATGATTAACATTTTATTAAAGACGTAATTTCTTCCATAGTATAAAGATTTAACTCTAAAATGTGTTCACTCCTCAAACGTTAACCCTTAATAGTCAGTACAAAATTATACATGTCGTTCTCAATAAATATACTTTTAGCTATTTTTCAAGACATGAATAGTGATAAAATAAAAAGTGTTTATTGGTTTAAATTATTATATTTTTATATAAATTCTAAAATTTAAACTTATATAATTAAAAAAATTTGATTTGCTATAAAAAGAACACTTTTTTTATTTTTATTTTTTTTGAATGCTTCAAATAATTAGATTTATTTTCCAAATTCATTATTATTTATAATTTTATGTTTATTTAATTATTCGTAAAATATTTTATTATTTGATAATATATTATTAATTATAAATATTTATTATATATAATTTAATATATATATATAATTATATATATATATATATATATATATATAATATTAATAATATATATATATAATATTATTAATTATTAATTATATTATAATATATTATTATTAAATATATTATATATATATATATTATATTTATAATATAATATTTATTATATTTATATAATATATATATAATATATTAATATAATATTGATATTTATATATATATATTACTATATATATATAATATAGATATAATATAATATAATATATAATATTATTAATATATATATATAATATATATATATATATTATATAATATATATTAATATATTATATATATATTTATGATATAATATTATATATATACTATATTATAATATATTAAATATAATTAATATATTATATATATATCGATTTGATATCTAGCTCGTGTGCGCAGTGATATGAAGTATTGTGAAGTCAAAATACCGATACTATAGCTCATATCCGTCAGATTAGGATCCTGGTTAATGCTCACAATCTACTTAGCCTGAGAGCGTAAACGGAGGTTGCCTAGCTCTTTAATCTTAAAACATACAAGATGAGTAGTGATTTGGCATCCAGCCGTGAGAGAAATTATATAACGTATGTGAATTCTCCAGAAACTTTATCTTTTATTTTTTTTTGTTTTGTGTTGTGATATGTGAAATTTGATTTTTATGCTCTTTTCTATACTTATAGTGTCCCGATTCCTTAGGGGTATAGCTCGTGCAAACGCCGTGGCAGGAGTCGGGGGTCTCGTCGGGTCCTTAACCGCCGCTCGACGCACTCGGTGGGAACTTAATCCCGGCCCACTCGTGGATGGTCTCTGGAACACCCCAGCTCAATGTTTGAATCTTAATGGTGTGAATGCTGCGGTGTTTCCTACCGACACATCCCTCATCCTGAGGTATGTAAAATACGTCCCCCCTCTGTCCCCCGTCAGCTCGAACCCCCTATACTATAAATAAAAACTTAAAATTTTTCCCAAAAAAAAAAAAACTAATAATAATTATATTCCACCATTAATATTTTAGGGGCTCTCTCATAGCTCGACGTGTAGGACAGTGATGAAGGGTGATCGTTTTCATATACTCCCCGGAGGGTATAATGGTACGTGAGGAACACCCGCTGATACACCAAGACAAGATGAGGGTTCCGGAGATACTCAATACCCCGGAGGGGTGGTATTAAGTCCTACTCCCCTCCCGTCGGTATATCCATCACATTGAGGTATCCGAATGAGAAACCCCACTCCATAGTCTTATTCTTTGCTGTTATGAACTCCATGTACTGACTGTTATTCCTTTATGTATAAATATATTATAAAAATAATAAAAATATAAATAAAAATAAAATAAAAATAAAATAAAATAAAGTTTATAATTCCACTAAATCCTATTATAGACTATAATTTCGGTGATCTAGATTCCAAAGATATATATAATTTGTTTTACTGTGTAGTAGAACCTGCCGTATCTCTAGCTATATACTGTGATAAGTGCTATTAAAAAAATTCATGTAACATCTATATATATATATAATGATATAATATATTATATTTAATTTAATATATATTATTAATATATATATATATTATATATATATTATAATAAGTAATAACGGTGATTATCTTTTGTTTCAGGTCCGTGGCCTCAGATAAGCAAGTCTGCAGTTATGGTATATGAGTCTGGCCTGGGATCCACCTCATATTACAGTATATCTCGCAAATACTCGTATACTATATATAACGAGGTACTTGTGATGTTCATTCCCTGTACTCAGAAATACATAACAGGTCGTTATATATTTAGGGAGATTGTATACAGGTAATACTTCATATATATACGACGTAGCACATTAATATGGATCAGTTTTGAGCTATCGACCTCATGAAAAGCGAAGCAGGTCGCCA